>JAPQRN010000009.1:3213981-3236837 GCA_037367275.1 Coranthus polyacanthus | reverse complement strand
CTATAGCTGTGCTGTGTCCTCATTTAACCTGTGTATACTAATGGGCTGATTATCACTATAATCTACCTGTTGTACTCAGTATGTACATTTTTCTTGTTAAACTTTCTTATTTATATACTATATTTTATTTGGAATTACACATTTTCTAAGATGAGACGAAGCTGAGCTGAAGCCCATAACTTTTATCTCGGTGACAGTTATTGTCGTGCGATGCTCCCGTCTCCTGACCCCTGTGTGTTTGTGTTTCTCTCTTTGGTGTCACCATGCTGATTGAAAGCGGGTCGAGCCAAGCTGTCCCAAAGAGATAAAGAACAATTATAGTCATCTGTCCTCAATCCAGAGATAGACTAGGAACTGTGTCATTGTCTTATTACCCAAAGGGTTGTCGCTGAAACTTCTCACTCATAACACACCTCAACTCATTGTCTCAGCGCCATCTGACAAACAGCTGATAGACGCAACCTGGCGGATGCGTCATAAAGCCAAAGCAAATGGGGTCCATTGTATTAGAAGCTAGTAGCTTTATTGGCAGGTAGTAGAAATACTCGCACCATGACCGTGCCATACCAAGTTTAAAGAGGCCAGAATGGTTTGGCATCACATTACAACTGGTCTCAGGTCGCACACATTATCCACTGCTGTTTAGAGGCAACAAAACTAGTGCACCTGTTGTGTATCTGAAGTCAGACACCTTTTACCACTCATTAAATTGAGTGTCTTCAGAACAGTCAAGCTAGTGCCGTAAAAAAACAGTAAGTACAATAAGATGTTAGGCCAAACTTCACACACAAAAACACAAAATGCTTGACTTTAAATTAACAGCTCATCGTGTAAAATTGTGGTAAAATGCTGGTAAAAGGGGGGTCTGAGCCTCAAAATGACAGTAACACATAACATTGGTTTCAGTTTGTTTAACAATTTGCAAGCTCAGTGTCCATGTAAAATGTGGCGATTCCACAAACTCTGCAAGTTAACGCAGAATGAAACCGGACACTTTAGTCTGGACAGACACTAAAGCATCGCTATACGGACTGAAATAAACTCACTAACCTAGAAACCTGCGCAACATTAATGCTACAATCCCATAGATTAGTCCAACGCCTATGTGCAACGCTCTCTGTAAAATATCGTAATTACACTGATACACTGATTATTTCTCCATTGCAGCTGCAGCTCTCGTGGGGTCAGAGGCCGCTGGTTCAGGTTATCTGTGTGTTTTGTTTGCGTTTCACTCTGACAGATGTATAACACCGGCAGTGACACTCGTGCGTGAACGTGTTTGCTGTCAAATGTTGTTTGCGTGGTTAGTTTTATTTTTGTCATTGTTCAGTCTAACGTTAGCAGCACGTTCTAAATTCATCAAATTTACATCACACATGGTCACATGGTAAAGTATGACTCACCACAACATTTTCAGTTCATGAGGAGACTATAGTGGACCGCCACAGTCTAGAAAATGAATGGGAAACACTGAAACATGTTAGGCAGGTCATCTTGAACTGTCAACTACACCAAAACAAACCAACTGTTCAGTTGATTTCTCATCTAAAAAGAATATAATCTTCTGAGTAACACTATGGACCAGATTTACTAAAATTTTGTGTCTATTCTTAAATAAAGCAGGATTTTAAAACTGTGTGTTATTTATAAAATAGGTGCATGCTTTAAAACTACTCTATAGAAACCTCAGCGATGGTTCAGGTCGTCCACACAAAAGAAAATATTCAGGCTAATGTACTGAATTATTTTGGCAACAAAAGATAAGAGCTTTTTAGCAACGATAAAAAGGATACAGCAGCCGAAATATACACAATATCTTCCCACTTTACACGACTAAACACAGTATGGATGGGGCATTGTGGCTCTGCACTGAACTAGTTAGTAACGGTGAATGCACTGCTTTGACAAAATATTGTGGACATTTTTGTGAGCCTACAAGTCTGAGACTCCAATTGCATAATTATCTGCTGCCTAAGTAAATCAGATTTTAACTCAATTCAAATTGCGAGAAAAACTGAATGAGAGCAGGGTTTTTGGCATAAAAGTTGTCAGGTTTAAAAGGACTGAATATTGGTACAAACTAAAACGTCTTTGCCGCTTCGCAGTCTAAAAACGAGCATCGTCTTTTAAAAACCCACATCCAACAGACCCTTATTTGTTTGGCAGCCGTGAGATGAAGCCCACAGGACCGACATGGTTCGGTCCACCTGGCCCATCTCTCAGCTGAATGAGCAGCCAGCATTTCTTCACTGGCAGGATACTTCAGATAAGAGCGGCACACTGTGTTAAGCATGCTCCTCCATAAACCCACAAACACTGAAGTTGAACACTGATCGCCTGATTAAACTGAGCCATTAGAAGCATCTTAATAAAATGTATCGACATATTATTACACATGGACTGGCTTACTGAGCTGAGTGCTTGCTGAGCATTATGAAATGTCTTTTTTTTCCAGCATGGCCATGATGATGTTTTATTCAGGCACACTCTTCTGCTGTAGTGGGCTATAGGCCTCCCAAGCACAATACTAGGAAAAGTGGGGTTTTTTTTTTGCTTTTTCACAAGGACATGGGTTTTATGGCACCCAATGATAGATAACCTAATTTGAAACCAAAACTGTGCAGTTTTGGTTCATTCTCCACCTCGTGATTCAAGAAATAAATCTCAACTCCAAGCTTTTTCCAAAGCTATCAACCTCATCTCTACTACTGTCACGGAAATGGATGCAAGTGTTGACTTACTGCTTTTGAGTCTGAAAGGGCCCTGAGAATGGTGGTCTGTCAGTCAGAGCTTTTACTCAGTTTTATTTATCATTATGGCTGCAACCAAGGAATGTTTTCATTATCGATTTGTTATTTTAGTTTTTAAGACTGCGATTGTTTGGTCTCTGCTGGAAATGTCAATAAAAAAAGGAAAGACGTCCAAGATGATGTATAGATCTCATGTTTTGCATAACAACCAGTCCGAAACCCAAAGACATTTACTTTAAAATGAGCAGAAAAACATGGCATTTTATTAAGGCCACTGCAGGTAAAGCAAAAAAACAAAAGGATTACAGTGACAAGGGGAGGGGGTTGATATTCAGAGAAAAAACACTGGTGGTATCTATGGTGAGATGAGGCTGATCTAATTTTGCGATGGTAAGCCAGGTGCTTCCTAATTTTCCCTCCCCCACCTTTTCTTTTTTTAACCTATATTGGTCCTAATACACCTTCATACAAAAGAAGTTCATAGTTTTACCTTATTTGAATTTTTTTGTATCAAGTTACTTATGAAATTATTAACCAGCTGCCTCAGCTCTGCTTGTAACTTACATCACATTATATAAATGTTATATAGGATATTGATGTAGAGCAAACATATGATTGATATTTCATTCTTTCAAGACATAACATGCTGTCTGACAGTAGCTGGACTTCGGTTTATAGCTAAAACAAAGTATGCCTCCTAATGGTGCAAATGAAGTGCAAATGGCTTCCTATTTTTTTTCAAAATTCATTCATTTGTTTTAGTTTGGAAAAGTTAGAAACATGCTAAGACAGTGATGGAGGAAGGTCAAGCCTCCTGGAGATTCTAGCTCAGTTAGAATCTAAAGCAGTGGTGTGTCCTGAGTATAATCAGATAAGCTCAAGTACCCATTTAATGACCCACTCAAATAGATTATAAGCTAAATGCTTCTAACACTAATGATTATGTGTCTATTGTTACAACCAAGGGGCCTCAGCCCCAAAATGAAGCCACTGCAGAAGTATATCTTAAAGTTGTAATACCACTGACAGCCACTGGGTGTTGGCCCCAAAAAGCCCCGACTCCCATAGACTTACACTGAACTTCTCTCTAAAAATACTGAGTCAACTGTTTTCCCTAGGAGTCATTCTGGTCTCATTCGTTTTATTTGGACCCTCTAAAAAGTGTTCTGGTCCATCTGTCTGCTCATTTTGTCCAAATATGGTCACTTCTGGCTCCAAAATGCCAACATGGAGACGGCCAAAACGCAAACAAAGTGGCTTAAATGTTGGACAGTCTTAGTTTAGTCCCTTTTTAGGATTTATGTTACAATTGCAGATTTGCTAGCATGGTCTCGGTTTGTAATCCTGTTTGGTTGCTTTTCCATCTAAACACAAGTATGTGAATATTTGTAGCTATCAAATCTCCTTTACAAGTACCCTCGTGTGGCTCTTAAGATGTGCTCTGCCGGAATATACCCAACTTTTTCAGTCGCGCAGTGGCAGGATTGGCATTCTCCGTCCTTCCTCTATCTGTTTGTCACCGTTGTGAAAGTCCCCATCACTACATGAATGAACAACAACCTCCGAGCTGCAACTACACACCAAAAATGGCAAGTTTTTGACAAAGACATGTCTTTTTATGTGGCATTATCTTTTGTAGGGATTTAGTCATTTTAATACCACAACACACTTCCTCATACGCATGTCTCACCAACTTCTCTCCAACACTATTTTGCAATGGCACAGTGCTAACAAAGTGTGGAGATAGGTCTGGATATGTGAGACTGCAAGTACCCCATAGCGACCGCACTCTAGGGTAAACATACCTCCAGTTGGGAATTACTGACTTAAAGAGCTGCTTGAGATGCAGCAAAGCAGTTATTTTTATAAGTCAATGTGCAAAACTGACCTTTAGCCCCTAAGAATGTGCAACAAAAGTTAAGTACATCAACAAAGAAGCATCCACAATGACAGGCACATGGACATTAACATTAGCATCCTCTGAGATCTTCTCTCACCAGGCTCTTATGACCGCTCTTCACTACTTAGATATTCATGACTACATGGCATACCATCACTGCACTGCCACTTCCTATAAGAGTTAATCAGTGCACCAGCTTGCAAACTCCATTAACTTCTAGGCCTTCAGACACATCACAGACAAAAATATGTTTTCTCACAAACATCTGTCAGCAACAATAACACGTTCGCTCACTCCTCAGACACATGGTTTATGAAGCACACAGACATTCAGTGACAGTACAGAATATTAGAAGCACCTCCCAGATACCGCCTCTCTAACCTGTCTCCTCTTGTTGATCCACATGTCTCAGTCATGGTTCAAATAGACTTACTGTGGCAGATCTAATTAGTAAGGGATCACGTGGTTTCATCTGTTGACTGTATGGAACGAGCAGGTGTTCAGACTTTCTACAAAAAATTAACATTCACTCACAAACACCCAGCGGACTTGACATGTGAACACACATTCACAGGCAAGTGCTCCAATTCACGCCCTTTTGATATGTGAGATTATCTGTATCGTCTTTCAAAAAAAGACTCCATGTTTGTTTTATCAAACTTGCAAATGGCGTATAGCTGTTCTTTTGACAGCACTGTAAGTGTTTTTGTCTGCACCCTTTCACATGTTGTTCCCAAATAACACAATTTGTTTTTTGCCCCACCAAGGAGTTTGTAATCTGGCGTGGCTCTCTGTTGGTTTGTCTGTCGACAAGATTACACAAAAAGGACTGCATTGGTTTTCATGAAACTTGGTGAAAGGGTAGGGCATAGGCCATGGTGGAACGCCTTAAAATGTACATACTTAAAGTAGGCCTTCATTGTACCCTGTCAGCCCCCTCAAAGGCACTTGTATTAAAAGTACTCTACAAACAATGTTTAAAGGACTGGATTGATTGGTGTAGTCACACTGTAATTACACACAATAATATTTCAAGAATTTACTGACTACAAATCTTTGGACCTTTTCACACCTCAAAGTCTGAACCAAGGTTCATTTTTTCACACTTGACATGACAAACCTACGACATGTTGTCATTACCATGTTGTCTCCTTTTACATGGCATCAATTGGTTTGTCGACGGGCATGAGTCTTACAGTCGTTGTGTTGTCAGTTTGGCAGGGAGCCTTTCCATTTGAATGTAGAAAAATGGATGGATTCATTTTGTTGCTACTATACTATTTTAGTGCCATTACTACGAGCAGCACCAACTTCAAGTGCAATCCTCGAGACTATTTTGAATTTGCTAAATGAATGTCCAAATTACTACTGAAAACTTTGTCTCCTCCGCTCTTCATGTGCTACAGTGGTCCATTTTTCCTCTTTTTTTTGTTTAATAGCTGATGATAGCCTGTGGTAACTTACTGTAATTGGTCAGAAAATCCAAACCATCCAAAAGGGTATTTTCACTCTAGAAACTCACCGAACCATGGTTTGGTTTAATTTGGACTGAGACCACGTCTTTGTGTCAGATCAAGGTTTGGCTGTTGGGTCTGGACCAGAGTGGTCCAGAGCAAGTTCCAGAACTGCAATTTTGGTTTGGATTAAACAGAAATGTCATAAAGTCTAGATCAAACGAGTTAGGTGTGAAGGTGCTTAAACTTAAGTCTAATTAACCGGTGGCAATAATGGTGGCTTGAAAGTGAAGCCAATGTGGGAATATCTTAAAGTGTAAAGTGAATGGCTCCAGTGGCTCCCACAGACTTCAAATGAACTTCTCTTCAGAAATATTAAATCAATGCATTTTTTCCAGGAGTCATTATGGTCTCATTCGCTTTATTGGACCCTCTAATAAGGGTACTGGTGGTTCTTTGCAAATTATTGCTTTATTAATAAGATTTTAGGGCTAATAGAGGGCTTTGATGTCTGCCCTGTGGGCTTTGACAGGTATGATTGACAGCTCACTCAACTGCCGAATTGGACTTACCCGGCAGACCGTTCAACTGCGGTTAATAACTTACACCAAGACGGTCAAATGATTTTTTCACACAAAAGTTTCATGAAGGTTAGCGTTTGACAAAAGTCAAGATGGCTTCAAACCAATGAGCGGCATCCCTGCGGCTACTTCCACTTCTTTTATAGAGTGTGTGGTCGTAAACCTATTCAACAACTTCCTGTTTCTGTTTGTGTGTGTGTCTGAGTATGCAAACGTTCAGGTCAGCATACAGGTGTGCCGGTGCCTTTTGTGGATACCGTGTTTACTGTGAACTCATTCACTCATCTCCATTATTGTCAGTGATGATGTCAGACGCTGTGAAGTGATGTCACTGTCAGCTCCGTGAGACATCACCTTAGGCTTCTCCAGCCGCTCTGCTGTGGCACTAATAAGAACGGACAAATAACTCAGATGGAAGCACGACTGGCTCCTGTGCACACAACATATAAGCAGCAGGCAACCAGTGCACAGCAGCCATTCCTGCCAGCTGCCATTAGTTCACTCCTTTAATCCAGATAACATGGCAAGTTAAGTGAACATGCAACACTTGATTCCCTGGAGGAATGGGGGAAAAGTGCTTGTGACTAAAAGGTTTGCCGGTTCTAATTTGTCAGCCAAAAAAAAAAAAAAAAGACGTTGGGTTGGGTAAATGACAGATGGGCTCCTGTCCCTCAACACTCATCATCAACATAACACCTTCAGCAGCGACATTCGGTCGGTGATCACCTGAGGAATCGTACAACTGTGTGAGGACGCTCCAACGTGCTTGATTGTGTAGCTGCATGAACATGAAGCAGCAGGGTTCAGCTCATGGTGATGGGGATGGGGATGGGGAGGGGGGGTGTTGTTTGGAAAGACAGGGTTGGGACAAGCTGAGAAAACCTTCCCTGAACAAATAAAGCCCTAAGAATTTCACTCATAAATTTGGAGATATAAACTAAGAAGCTAAATCCCAGCAGAGTCAGGAACTCCATAAATGTATTCATTGGCTCACATTGTTTTATGATTTCCTGCTTTGTTTTGCATTACAAGAGAAATACAGTCCAAGAACGAGCATATGCTGGAAGATTACTGCATTTGTAAGAAGTGCATGCTCTGTCTTTGGGGGACAGCTTGGCATTCATTTTATGCAAGTCAGCTCTTCTTGTTTCCCAACAGTACGTTAACTCCATGTCTCTTCTCCCCTGTGTTAGTTTATTCACTGGCTGAGGTGATGACATCACTTGAAAGATCAGAACCAGACCCCTTCCTGATTAAATCGCACAGATAATGGCATCATACATGAACTCCTCGTATCATATCAGATGTTTGCTGAAGCGACAGCGGACTGCAGACAGCGCTGACGGGACGAGGCGGGCGAACAGCAGCAGGACACACACTGGCATCTCAGGAATACTTGTATCTGGAGTTTCTTTGTGGATTATGAACGTAAGATGCTGACCATGTGATCCAGGTTTACCAACTGGAGTTTTAGCTTGGCACTTGTAAAAGCGTTCCAAAACCATCACAGTTAACTGATCGGACACAGCAGTGATTACAGTTTGGTTAAGTTTAGGCCTGAGTTAAGCAGTGTTCAAAACTTGGGGCTGTTTTTACATGTGTTTCTTTGAGGGTTTTTTTTTTTTTTGCATATGCTGTTGTTTCTTAAGGATGGCTGTCACTTAATTAATTAATTAATTAAGTTCAATTTCAAATCAAGAATCAAGTATGGTATGATTATTTTAAATGATTTCTTAATAGAATTTATAGAACAATTACTTTATGGTGATGTATAACTTTTGAAAATATGTATACTAGTTTATTAATCCTTTGGTTAATTACCCATAAATAAAAAATAAAGTGATCTATGAGAACACTGTTCAGTTCAGTTTTATTCATATATCACAAATCAAAAACTATCGTATGTAATTGTCAGAAAGTTCAGATTTATGCCTAAATGGGAAAGTTGTTTTTTACAATATTCTGCTAGAAACTATTGGGTCTGAATATGCATAATCATCACGACAAAAGTCAAATCATTATTTCTTTCCAGTCGAAGGCTGATTTTGGGCCCTGAGTCAAAGTTAAAGAAACCACACGTTTTTTTTTTTGGTTTTAAATTATTCGCAAAAAGACAAGACAAAGACGAAAATGAAGTATAATAAGCAACAAGGTGTATCAGGACCAAAGCACACCCGCAGTCCCTGCATTTGTGATTCAGTGCTTTTTTTTTGCTCATTTTCTTTATTTTTGTCTTTCACAACATTTAATCAAATTAAAGAAAATGAGTGAAATTGGAGTTTTTATTCAACAGGATGAAAACTACGTGAAAGAAGGTTTTAAACTCTTCTTTATGGTCAGAACGAACAGCAGAACATTTCACAAATCTACGGGTAGAACATTCAGAATTATTATAAAAGATAAAAAGCTTGTTCAGCATTGAAATATACAGGGTTAGGGTGGGTTTTTTTAAAGTCATAAAAATATAAGTACAAGTACAATAGTAAGTACAGTAGATCATTTGGAAATCAGTACCTTGAATGATGTCTTTCTACTCAAACTGTAATATCCTTCACACAACAGATTTGTAAAGCCTTCGTCAAGCCCACTGTTCCATTCTCCAACATAGCGTACAATAGTCCCGTCATATGTTCATTTTCCATCTCATTGCATGTGTTACATAAAGCCAGGCTCCAGGACCTGAGGGTTCACGGCGAGGTGGCAAACCACTTGGAAAGCAGTATCCGCGAGGCAACCTTTCACCCCCCCCCAAATAACGGCGGCATGTTCCAGAGCCGAGAGCAGACAGAAAATCAGAGATGTGGTTGTGTGAGCAGAGGAGCTGCGCTGACATAACTTAACACACGAAAGAAAGGTCTTGGAGGGATGCAACATTTGTGTGTGAGAAGTGGGAACAAAGCGTGAAACGTTTTTTCCTCCAAGTTGCACAAAAAAAAAAAAAAAAAATCCCTATGTTGCCACAAAAACGGCGAGCTTTACGTTCCTGCTCTTAAATGGCCGTTAAGTATTAAATGCACTTGAGCAGAGTTTGCAATTTCCAAATTTAAATTGTGCGAGGAAAGTGAGAACACAAAATTAAAAGTGTGGTTCTGGCATTCAGCGAGCTTTTCTCATCAGCATCCATTTATACCTGTTTGACAATGCAGTTAATCACAAACACCAGGAATCTTTTTGTTTTCCTCGTATTCTTTCCAATCCAGCCAAACAGGATAAATGATTTAAAAAAAAAAAAAGAAAAAACAAGACATCCAATATTACATAACATTTCTTCCTTGCATTCAAAAAATTGAATTATTCTCTCACAACGTTGTCATTACAACCACTTCCCAATTTGATAATTAATACCTTCAAATAACACAAAGGCCCATCTCTTCGTTGCTGTAACATGCCTGAATGTGCTGCGATACGCTAGAAAAATACTCAAATCATGTGTGGGACTGTTTGCAAAGGAGGCTAAATTTACCATCAGCTGTTGAGTGCGCCTGCTAACCTTTATGAAGTCCTGAGGTAAAACACTACAACGTGGAACACACAGGCCCACACAACAACGCACACACAAAGGCAGACAAATATAGCGATTTCTTGTGAGGTAACAATTGCTCCAATCTACATCTGAAATCAAGACACAACTTAACATCCTCTACTGAAAAATATATGTGGTTGTAAAACCTTTCAAATGGTAATACAGTACTTTACACTGTATGGTCATAAATCTGCCCGGTGTGAGCATAAGAAGAGTTTTATTCTCAAGTGAGATATCCAGCAGCTGGAAAGACTGAATCTACACTTAATAAATCAAAGTATTTCACTTTAAAAAAGGACAGAGGGTTAGAAATGTTGATTAGAGCAGCTTCAACTTCAAGAAGTTCTTCAAATTAACTCCAGCATTTCAATTTGATGGATAATTATTACTTGTCAATAATTTGGAGTGCTGGACTTCTATTGGAGTCCTTTAAACAGAGTATTTCTACATTTTCGTATTTCTGCTTTTTGGACCCAGAAGTGACCAGATTTGGACAAGAGGGAGCTGGGGAACGTGCAAAACTCGCCAAGCTAACACTAATTTACCGATTCTGGGGCTTGATAAAGTTCATGTGTATCTGGTGAAACAGTTACCTTCATGAAACATCTGGATGACATCCTTTGTATAACAATCTTGTTCATGTAACTCCTAAAGTACAACTAAGCTGTCTGCAAATGCAAACAAGAGGTCATACACACCTGTCAGTCAAAGTCCACACAGAAGGTATCAAAGCTTCCATTAGCATTAAAATCTTATCAACGAAGGAATAATTTACAAAAGGACCACCAGTACACAGGTCCAAATCATTTCCAAATGAGGCCAGAGTGATTCCTGGAAAAAATAAAACGAGGGGTTCAAAGAAAGTCAATTGCAGGCTTTTTTGAAGCCAGCATCAGGGGTATTCCACTTGAAGATACTTACATTGGCTTCAGTTTCATGGGCCATGTAGTCACACCATTCCAGCCAAGCCCTGGCTAGCACACAGCTACCTTTACATTCATTAGTGTCACTTTGGTGGCCACTGTGAAATCAGCTACCACAGTAACTGAGAGCAAAGATATGTGGTTGATGAGGACCTTGTGGTGAAAAAGAACAGCACTTCTGCTATTTGGAATCATTTTGGATTCAGAGAGACAACGTGTTACAAACACAGATATGGTGTAAAGCACACACAACAGTTGTGTCTGGCAGTGCTAGCAGTGCAGAAAGACATAGGACCTATACACCTAGTATGCACACTTCAATACTGGTCTATTTATTAACTTAACTATTATCTTAATTAACTAGTGGTGGTGAACAGTAGCTAGCAGCAGACCGGTAGCTTGACCCACCCCTTACTCTGCCTCTGATTGGCTAGGGCTCGTTGGTTGGTGAGGGTTACAGTTAGATGGATGCGGTTCGAAAAAAAAAGGCTCAAAATCTATTATGTTGCAGTATTTACAAAAAGTGAAACAACCTTTAAAATGAAAAGCAACCGAAGAAAAGGACGACAAGGCACTCGCATACATCCCAATTAAAAAAAACTGAAATAAATGTGCGTGACACAAAAAGGCAACGTGTCAAATTCCAAAAAGGGAGCAGAGAAGAAGGGAAGCGAGGGAAGCAAAATACAGTACGGACTTTCAGCGCTGGGGTTTTTTTTTTCTCCCATTACCCTCTCATCATCGCGATGTGACGAGATGTTACTGAACATCTTCCACGAGTCACGCGAGGCCTAATCGCTGCTTTTACGTAAGGATCTGAACACCTTTTCCGACCACTTATCAGAAAACGGTTTACGCCTTACTGTATGTGAAGACCCAGAGTTTCAGGCAAATTAGATGCATCATAAACGTATTTCTTGATTAGACGTTAATGTGAGGAAACCTGGATCGGGTTAATCATTTATTCATTCAATTTCTCTGGCCACTTAATCCTGTTCTGGCACACCTGGCTCTCCGGCCTATCCCAGCATGCACCGGGTGGCTGGCAGGACACTGGGCAGGTGGCCAGCCCATCGCGGGTTGAACACAGATAGGCAGACATCCACTCACGCTCGCATTCACATATCTGCGAGCCTTTTAGAGTCTCCATTCTGCCTGACTTGCACGTCTTTGCGATGTGGGAGGAAACGAGAGAGAACCCACACAAACGTACAAACTCAACACAGGAAGAGCCAAGGATCAAACCTGGGTCTTCTTACTTTAAGACGAAGGTGAAAACCACCAAACAACCAAACCTGTGATGTTATTTCAGTGACTGATAGGAGAGAGGCTTTTGGTTTTACGTGTTTGCAGGTTTTCCTTATTAGTCGTCGTCATGACTTTTCACTGGAGTTTTAGTCTGTTTTGTAGTTGTTTTCTATATCGTGTTTCAGCTCCTTTAATACTTTCTAAATCTTCGAGTTATTCATAATATTAAGCTAGGCGAACTGGGCAATACGGCCAAAAATGTTATCATAATAAAAATGTTCATATCAGTCGATATTGATATGTATCCTGATAAATGTCAAATCATTCTTTCTTTCTAATTTAAAGACTGATTTTTGTCCGGAGTGAAAGTTGAAGAAACCAGATGGTTATTTACGGTGACAAGATGAAAATGACAAGACAGAAACACACCCGTAGTCTCTGATTTCAACATTTAGTTCTTATTTTGTCCATTTTCTTTAAGATATTTGACAAATGCAGAGGTAGAACGTTCAAAACTACTATAATAAAATCCTTTTTAACATCATAATGTGATGTCAAATTTAGTAAAACGACAGAACACTGAAGCATTGTGTTTTATTTGACAATGTAAATAAAATAAAATAAACCCTAGAGACAAAAAGCTCTACATCACAGTAACGAGAATTATCACAATATTAAAATATTATAAAGAGATAATCACAGCCACTGATCTCCAAGGAAAATTGACATGATATAATATTAAAAAATATATCGTGATATGATATAAAATTCTATCACAATAATTGTCGCGGTCGTTTTATCGCCTATAGCGCTCTATGACGTGAATGTTTTTTAATATATTTCGTAGTGAGGATCAAGCCAGTCGCTGTAATTCATCACTAAATTTAATGGTAATTCAACTAGCTCGGACTTACAAGTACATTCATCTTCCACGCTCCCTTTTTCCATTTCTTTTACTGATGGTTACCGCTTCCTTTCGTACACTGCAAATAATGTGTATGCTTGTTTTCATGAGGTGGGTTTCCATCTAAATATATTGCAAATTTTAACAGAATTTTCAGAAAATTAGCTAAAGAAGAGTTGGTTTGTCATCATTATGGTTTAAAACTTTGCCATTTAGATGCAGCATTTCATACAATAACTGAGGAACTGATCATTTTGATCAAAACCTGAGGGAAGCTATAGCTTTTGAGTCACGGACCAAACCAAATGTCCGGCCTGGTTCGCATCGCATTTTAAACTCTTCCACAAAGCCTTTTTTTTTTCCTGCTGCTCTTCATACATGGTGGAGTTTCATTGCTCTTTCCATTTAATATGGCATTATTGTTTGTATTAATTCAGTGAATGTTATTGCTTCACACACACTAAATCATTGTCATTGTCTAAATCTGTTTCCATGACAGTTATTCGCATTTACCTTTTATTGAGACAATAACTTTTCTACCTATCCCCAGCTTTTTTTTCTCCAATTTTCAGCATTTCTGCTTTTTTTGTGTGCAAATTGAAAATGCAAACTAAGCCCAGTGGATGGAAACTCACCACGTTGTTATATGAAGAGCTTGAAAAAGATGCATGACTCAGATGTTGCTGTAACATGACTGAACATGAACTACGAACATGACTCTGCTCAAAATGTGGGAGCTTTGTTTTTTGTTTGCTTCTGACCAAAACAGCCGAACACAGTTTGCTTACGGTATTTGACTTTACAGTAAGCCATTACATTTATCAACAGGCCGTTCTGTCGCTGAACCTGGCAGCAAATGATCCAAAATGATGCTCTGAAATGAAGCTGAAAATGTAGTGTTTTTGACACCGCACATGACGCATTTAAGGCTCTCTATCATTTCCATAATAGTATATAATAATAATAATAATAATAATCAAATATTTATTGTCATTTCTTCGTATTGTCAGAATATATACTCGTTGCCATGGCGCTGTACCCAAACTGGCCTCTTCCCGACTCTAAATAGCTCGGGAATAGCTCTTCCCTAAAAAAATAGCTGTGATTTCAGAACAGAGCTCTTCCATGTATCTGATCACAGACAGTGCAACGATGCTGGAAAATGCTTTAAAATTCTTAATGCACTGTATCATGAACACCCCAGTTGTTAAATGATGGTAATACATTACGTTTCACATTCATTCCTCAGTCAAATTGAGATTGACTTTTGCTGAGCTGGTACAAAAACGTCCGTGACCTGATATGACCACCTCTCTTCGCTGAAAGTGTACCGCGGCGTCTCAACGCCACTAACGCACACTAAACGTACGGCGCACACCACCAAAACGTACTGTAAAACACACAAAGAAACGCACACATGCAAACAAAGCGCTAAAAATAGAAACATGGCTGAAATATAGCTCTACAGGTGCCTGATTAAACAGCCCGACAGTGCAGCGGAGCCTTGCTCAGTGTCGTGTAGCCGGCTGAATGCTAAACTGAGCGCAGAGTGCCATCTTCCTCATTCACAGATTGGTATCATGACACTGATGTTTAATCCAGCTTCAGGCTTCAGTGCACAGAGAACGTTTTTTCTGCTATTAATTTCAGAGGCTATTATTTTACAGCTTGTGATAGCAGCTCTTATTTGACTGGGCCTGAAGCGACTTTGGGGAGAATTTTAAAAAGGTACTTGAAATGTTGTAGTGCATGTCAAAGAAAATTACAGAACCCCTAGTGAACATTACATATTTTTTAATTATGTATAATATGACAAAGTAAATGTAAATGTGATAAATGGGTTCCCATATTGTACATTACACATTTAAAAGTTGCCTGAATTATATTCCCAAAATGTATATTTTTGGGGGACAAGTGAAGTTTTTACTTTACTTTTTACACAAGCCATTCATCTTATAGTTTTTAAATAGCGTACCATATTTCCTCAAGCAGCGTCCGGGGCCTTTATTTACCTCAACAGCAGAAGGTAACAGCTCTTTATCTGCATTAGAGGCTGTGTTTCTGTTTTAAAGATTTGTTTTTGGGCTTTCGATGCCTTCACTGCGGTTTAAGTGGAGAAACAGGAAAAGGAGGAAAGAGAGTATGGGAATGACATGCAGCAAATGGCCTGAGGCCGGAATCGAGCCCCGGCCGTTGCGTTCAGGCCTCAGCGTATGTGGTGCGTGATGTACCAGGTGAGACACTGGAGAGCCCTGGCCTTTATTTTTCATACCCTCCATGTGGGGACTTGAATTGCTCATATTTTTGTACGAAGGCCCGTTTTGATCCACCCCCACTTGTGCTGTTAAAGTTACAACATTGTTCTATGAGGTCAACGCTTCCTGTAAATTTTCTAATGAAATGCCTTCTAGTGTTTCTTAGATTAATGCTAGGGCTGCAACCAACAACTATTGTTCACTGTTGATTAATCTGTCGATTAGTTTCTCAAATAACAGATCAATTGTTTGGTCAGAAAATAGTGAAAGGTGTTTCCTAAAACCCAAGATGGCACTGAATGTCTTATTTTGATCCATGATGAAAAAAAACCTAAGTCATTTGAATTTAAGACCCTGGAATTAAAGAATTTGACTTTTTTATCTCCTCAAAAAATAAGACTTAAAATTAAACTTGATTGGATTCATCGTTGCAGCTGTAATAGAAACCATTCGCTTCTTAGCAGCGTTTTCCATGTCGTGGCGCTCGTTCGTTCTTAACTCACAGTCACTGAAATACAACAGTCACACTTTAGATGAGTACTCCACAACAACCAAATAAAACTGCAATAAAAACAATATGACTACATTGTTGAATTTCTTAAATTAAAAGGGGACACGTTGTGAAAAATAAGGTTTTCCTTTCGTTTTCCTTTATGAAACAGATCTGGGAGCGTCATGGATAACATTAAAAGTATCCAAACAAACAGTCCCTGTTCAGATAACCAGGCGTAAAACAAACCTTTTGGATTTTTGTATTGGGATGTCACAACTATACAGTCACTAACCACCAGACCCACCAGAAACGTCCCGTCACCCTGGCATGATTTACCAGGATGTCCACATAATGGTATCCATGGCGCTGACAGAAAGGGGGTGTGGCCGGCAGCAGCTCCTTTGCATCTAAAGCAACAGACACTGAAACCGCCCGTGTGGAGCTGGGAAAACCAGGAGTATACAGACATGGTACAACGAACTATCTGTACGGTGTTAAAATTCACATTCTGGGGACATGTGAGACTTGCCTTGACTTTAGGGCTGGCCCGAAAGCCTTCTTTGGGGCTCTGGGGGGGATAGAAATCACTAACACTGCGGTGGAAAGTAACTTTCTCCTAATAATTACAGTGATTTACATTGGACGTCCTCGCACACAGCAAGTCGCTCATGAAGAGAGTGAAACATCTCATAACTTCTCTTTACACACCTATCTCTGTTCATATCTTTGTTCTCTGATTCATCCCAGCGCTGCAGTGAATTCACTTGCGATGTCACGGCTTCACCATCCCCCAACACCACACCACCACTGCAGAATTAAAAAAGCGAATGTTCGAATATTAAAATTGACAACTGGATGTCTACCCCAAGAACGAGTATTCAAATAGTTGAACATTTGGGTCCAGCCCTACTTAAACTTGTAAAAAAGAGGCACAATATGTCCAATTTAAAGCAGTAGAAGTGTACATTATGCGTAACTGGCATACATATTATATGACGGAACCAGGGGTCTACCCATCCCATTTTTTCCCTTCCCCTTTTAGAGGACCGGCCTTTATTTGTTCGTGTTCGTTGACCTCATCACCGGGCATTACATCAAAGACTTTCAATTGACTGCTTTTTTTATTTGACAAAATACAGGCAAATACAGGACAGATAAGTTTATCTTAAAATCTGAATGGACAAGTGAAGGTATAATGTAGAGCAGATCTCAGCTCAAATAGCGTATCTCATGAATAAATCTTTAAAAGTAGTGGCCTCATTGGTCACCTCATGACTCACACTACTGACATATGTACACTAACTTCTCACACTGCCTAGGGTATTTGGCTAAAACCTCACAGTTGTGAATCACAAGCGCCCAGTGGACTGGATGACATCATGCCTGAAAACCTTGTGAGCCAACCGTATCCAGAGGGAGATCATTATCCCGGATTGGCAGCCCTCTGATTGGTTTACGAGAGAGGAGGCAGCTCATTCTGACCTTTCTGCTGTGAGTGAGTCCTGACAAGATCAATCAAAAGCCAAGGTATTTTCTCTCTCTCTCTGCACAAACCCTATTGAGTCATTCCACTCAGGCTTTGCAGTAGAATTGAATTACCCACCCACCCACCCAAAGTGGAGCCGAGTCGAAAAAGCCACTCCTCCCAGGCACTTTCCATCCTCCCATGTAGATTTCCCCTGCATCACTACAGCATCAAAGCAAGGTCCAACGTTTCTGTGGGCCAATCCAGTCTCTCAGAAATTATATTCCTATAAAACTAAAGCGCAAATCCAGTTATGTATTGTTATAAATATAATGCCACTCACATTCCATTTTGGTACGAATATAATCAGTGGCTTGATTTTGTCACAAGGAAACATAGTGAGTCAGTGAGGGATCCACAAGTTTTTTGCCTTTCCTTTTGAAGCAGGAAATGGCTGCGGTGAAAGGTAAATATACAAAATCCAGGACTTGAATGTTCAAATTAGTCCATAATTAACGTCAGATCATTATTTCTTTACAGTTTAAAGGCCGATTTTTGGTCCTATCAACTTACTTACTAACCACCGTAGTCTAAGTCCAATAATAGTTTCATTATAAGAAATAATAAACCTTCACGGCGCTAGTTCTCTATTAAACTCACAGCAGAAGAAGAATGAGATGCAAGAAGATGACGTCATTCAAAGAGCAGCAGTCAAATGATGCAAAAGACGTGGAAATAATGAGAAAATATGTTGTTTCTGTTCATTTCACAAACTGCTTTTATACAGGTGAATGGAGACCATTATCACGATTATGTCAAATAATCACAATTATCTCAAATGATTGTAATATGGCAATTATGTAATAACTGTGAAAGGCCTAAGCAAGAAAAAACTTTACAAATATGTTCACTGATGAAGTCAGCAAGATCTCCTGAGCTAATACTTCACATTTTTGTGTGAATGGATTGGATCTGATTTAGTGCAACTATAAATGATAGCAAGCATTTAGGTTGAAATAAAACAATGCAGCCGGCATTATGCTCATAACAAAATGTATTTGTACATACAATTTAGCATTTCTGAATGTAATTTCCGGGAGACGGGGTTTGATGGGATGTTCTTTTGTAACTGCACCACTTCACGGACTCAACCTCTCACCTACTTTTTGTAGTGCTTTAAATCATGCTACATCCACTTTTGGTGGGTTCATGGCAAATAAGTATAGGTTATAGGTTATATTAGACAAGAAACTGTAAAGATGACTAACAAAACACTAAATAAACTTCATGAAAATTGAAGTTCTGCTCAAATTTCTGTTGAGTCGGGTTGGGTTGAGTGGACAACTTTCTACTGAGAGTACATCTGTCCAACGAGTCACAAGACAGAGCTTGACAATGAGAATTTCTTCCACGATAAAGTAGCCTTCCTCGGTCTGACTACAGATGTAATGATGTACTTGAGGTCCAGACTGCAAATGGTCTCCAAGGTGATCAAGGATGCATCTCCCATTTTGACGTGTTTCCACTTGTTCAATCATCATCAGTAGTAAACGTGGACACAGTCCCTGGTATAATACCCACTTTTAATAGGATACCACTGAGGTTAATTGATTGGTCCTATTGATTGGCCTCAGGAGTATCAAAGACATTGAGATGCCTGACTGATGATATATTTTTAAAGATGCCTGGTAAGTGACTGACATGCATCCACTGTCTTCAGATTAGCATCTGTTGAATCCTGGGCATAAGGGCATGAACGAGGGACTGGGTGATAAGACCATAATGATAACTATCGCTGGGCGATCTCATGATCTTACATCGTGATCGACCTTAATTTGGCTTATGATCTATTTTTCAGAGGGATCGTAAAGATCGAGTCTCATGTTTATTTCAGTCCGTTTGTAGCTATACTTTAGCGTCTCTCTGCTCTAAAGTGTTCGGCCTTAGTTCGCATTAACTTGTAGAGTTTGTGTAACGTGTTGTTTTGCAGTTGAAGAAATAATGACGTAAAGAGTTACCATCTGTGAGTCTGATTTACACAGATGCTTTAGACTAATGTTAGAGAGTAAAAATGTTTTTGATTCATTATAAAACTCCACCAGGACAAATTAGTCTGTCACTGAATGAATAAGGAAATGTTAATGTATTATTAAAAAATAATTTCTTCTGTTTTTCGATATTCTGTTGTCATTCATTTTACTGATTTACCAAAGTTATAACTGCTCTACCTCTAGATTTCTTTGTTATGTTCTGACCACAGGGAATAGTTTCAAACCACAAATAACAGTCGGGTTTGTTCAACTTTCACTCAGGACCAAAAATCAGCCTTTAAATAATGATTTGACATTAATCGTGATCGTTATAGAAATCAACCTACATTAAATATTTTATGGTGATAACATTTTTGGCCATACATGACAATATGGATCATGTGATGGTAGAAAAATGTATATAATTTCATAATCTGCTCTATTTTTGAGTCACAAATAACAGTATTTTGACTACATTTTTTGCCATTTGGACGCTTTGCGTTCCTCCGCACAGCACAGATGAAGGCGTGAAAAATGCATGAAGGAAACAAACACGGAGGAGAGTGAACACGACACAGAACGGGGTCATTCTGAACAGGAACTGTTTGTAAAGAAGTTCCAATTAAAAAGAAGAAAATAATCAAATGTGATGAAGTGCAGTAAAGGGTTATTTTCAACCATTTCTTTGTTGAATTTACAGGACACTTACTGTATTATGATATATACACTGTTACCGTGATATAAAATTATACATGTTGCCCAGACCTACATAAATGATCCTGCATTTCCTCAACATTTTGACATCATTTTTGAAAAAGCTTGAGGGATATTTGAAAAAAGCTGAGGCACAGTCTGGTTTGACATTTAGAAATGCTGACTTCCCACATCTAGAGGGGATTCGGCCAGCAAATTTCAAATCATCCCTGAACTTGGACAGGGGGTACTTTGATTCTCGAAACATCAGACCACTAAAAGATCTGTCAACATGAGCCCGACCCGCTCGCCGGCTGGAGAATTTAGCCCTACATGTGTGATTAAAAGCAAATCACTTCTCCCAAATGTTCATCACTAATTCGACACAACACTTGAAAAAGCCTCCCGCAAACCGCATCTCCGGTACAGTCGGCGCTCCGCTGGAGAATGAATGGGCCTCGCTCCTCTGACGGATCATCTAGCGCACAGGGCTAGATGAATCTCGCGCATGCAGTACAGTAATAGCCTAACAGATGATGGTTCTTGGCACAGCCTGAGTAGTGGAGGGGTGTAAGACAGTCCCTTATGTCACATGGGAGAAAAGAGAGGGAAAAGAGAAGGAGGGAGAGGAGGAGTGCTGCAGTGGATTGGTGGTGTGCTGTCTCTTTAACTATAGCCATGCTTGACAGGAGCTGCTGTATCAAACTACTGTAAAATCGACATGGCCAGGCAGAGCTCAGTGGCTCACTGCTTGCTTCCATAGTGTCCATCTGCACTCATGAATACAGCCATGTTAGAGGGGGGCAAGAGGGGGTAAAACAGCATGTAGGTAATATATATATATGTGTGTGTGTGTGTGTGTGTGTGCATGTATATGTGTGAGTGGGTGGTTAAACATGACGGGACCACAGTGGAGGAGAGAAAAAGAAAAAGGAGACTGAAAGGAGGTGTTAGTGAAAGAGAACGAATGAGGGAGGAAAGAAAAAAAAAAAAAAAAAGATTTAGCCAAGATAGGAAGGCCCATCTCTGCTGCTGCTGCTGCCTGCCTCCTACTAACTGCCTGTTCATGTGAGCCGGTACTTGGCATGACTGCAAATGGCTTGCCTGGTACATTGGCTTAACATACTTGTCAATATGGGGCTCCGCTACATCTGCAGAGCTGCTCCCATGCTGGTGCGTGGACCCATATCTCATCACAAATCAACGTCATGCTAATATCGGCCGTCTTACCACATAATTCATTTCTAGATGTTGAGTCACTGTGCAGCAATAAATATCACACAGTGTTACATAATCGCTTTGAGTAACCATGGAGCTTCTAATGTATAGGTAGACGGGGTGGATGGATGGAGCACCTGCTCAGAGTGGGAACCGGGTTGGCCATATTACAGCTGCAACTGATGACGGACTCAAACCGCTTTGATTGAATTCATAGATTTGTCGATCAGCAATTATTTTTGACCGTTACATAATTTCAAGACAAAATGCTGACCGTCTTTGATTTCAGCAGGGATTTGCTGATCTACTTTGTCATAAACTGAAAAGCTTTGTATTTTTGGGCTGATGCTTGGATTAAATGCGAACACGCCACCTTGTGCTCGGGCACATTTTGGTAGAATTTCCATATTTTTGGAGTTAGTTACAAGTACACTTTGATTCTCAGACTCAGACTGTAAAATACAGAAATGAACAAAAAATGTCCGATATTATCTCGGCGCAACCAATCAAAATCCCAATGATTTACTTTAATATGTGTTGCTTGAAAATAATAAGAAGACTGTTGACTAACTCGGTCACCTTATGAACTAGTGTTGTTGAATACTTGATTCTCATTGGTCACTGATGGCATTCTGTGGTCTGTTAAGGGATAAGCGAGCCAGGAATTATTGTGAAATAAATGCCGACAATGTGATGCAGGATCCCCACGAAAATACTGATATAAATGTCATTTTATCGTCCAAAAGATTTTACAGTTGGACCCGCATGTAGCCTGGCAGGAACAGACTAAAGATCCACGACGAGACGGGCTGAAAACTCAGCATTCTGAAAACACGCCAGTTCACACCAATGGACACAGTGTCCGTTCCATAGGAATGACTCTTTGTACTTCTGTTCTGACTACCAGCTTTTTTGTAGCAACAGTATCATTTGTAACATCTGAAAATATGAATGAAGATGGTGATAGCGAGTTACTTGTTACAGTTGCATTTCTAGTGTTGATGAAACAGCGAAGACATTAAAAGAAATGAGAACTTCTCCAATCCATTTCTGGAAATGCACCAGGCCAAGTATCGCGGCAGGATTTCACTGGAGTGTACATTGTACAGACATAACAGATGACTGAACACCCAGAGTGGAGTACTCAACAAAGCCATGTAATCATATCCAGTACATAACCTGACAGCAGAACGCTGCTATGATAAACACAGCTCCATCCAGTACAGTACATTTTTATGGGAAGCAATAAAATCACTTTTAAATCTATACATTTTAAATAAATATTTTTGGTTGGTAGTAGCTAAGCGGGATAATCTACAGCTAGCTGTTCATTATTGTAAAACCACCCTCTTCAGTCGTACTTTACCCTGGTTTAACAATGAGCTCACTGTACATTCACACCTGTATGTATCAAAGTAT
>JAPQRN010000009.1:3186290-3197673 GCA_037367275.1 Coranthus polyacanthus | reverse complement strand
ACAGTAGATAGTGTGTGTCTCTGAGTGTGTGTGTGTCTCTGAGTGTGTGTGTGTCTCTGAGTGTGTGTGTGTGTGTGTGTGTGTGTGTGTGTGTGTTAATGGCCACTATGACTACATACCATCTTAACGTAGCCTATTGTGATGAGCTGCCTTCACGTCACATTCTAATGGGTATCTCTTTCTAATAATGTACCTTTTGTTGAGGTTTAATGAGATATAACTGATAACAGATCTATTACCGCCATATGAAGTGTCATGAGATCTAGATCAGTTACTCTATCCACCTATGTTAGACTATACAGCGTCCACAGGTATCAGACACATTCATTTAAGTTCGTAAAAAAATCGTAATTTTCTTATTCAAGCATTGCAGGTAAATAGAATGGAAAACAATATACATATATACACTATTGCAGAGGGCGGCTTTTACGTAGGAATATGATTATTAGAGTGAGTTAGGTTCATCTACATTTTACCCAACAGGTCAGTACAGGTATAAAGTAAAAAGACGATTAGGTTCCGTGAGAGGTTTTGTAACGTCAGAAATGTGGACTTTCAAACAGAGCTCATACTGAAAAAAGAAATTCAAAGATGGATAAATGAAATGAGACCAAATGTTTGTTGCAATTAAACTAATTCACCAGTATTTAATGACGTCCAAGGCCTAATGTTTATAAAATTCGACGTTTCAAGGCTTTATCGGACCTCCAGACACCCTGCGATACTTCTTGGTTTTCAGACTGTCAGAGCCTCTGGGGAGTTAGGGTCCTCACTTTACAATATGCAGTTACCAAATTCAGAATGCATTACTGCTGAAGAACCCATTTAGTTTGTTCTCCTCCACAATGACACACTGCGCTGTCTGTCTGAAAGTGCTTTGTTCCATCAAGAAAACCCGTCCAGTGGACCTGGTCCTTCTGAAAGAAAAGGGATGAGAGCGTCTGGATCAAAACCCAATCAATGCTATGAAAGTCGAGACATGCACAAGACATTTTAATGACCTGTGAAAGTTGTTGTTATTAAATTATCTGTAAAGTGATTGTACATTATTTAGTAGCCACTGAGGCTTTGTGGTTAACTTTTTAGAAAGTCTGTCACAATTATTACATAATGGCCTTCGCACAATCTTTGTCTCTGTTGGGGCGTATAAAAACCACCGGATGAACCTCACATCATGTTTTACTCTTTGAGATTAGCCTGGTGCTCTTTAAATGACGTCATCATCCCAAGGTCCTTCACTTCGACTGGTTCCTGTCATTATCAGGCACTTGTTATTTGTACATTCAAGTTATTTACATCGAATATATCCTATTTGGTTCACAAAGACTAAAAGGCAAAAACAAAAGTGCGCTTTTCATTTATGTGTTCCGGTGTTCGATGCCATTAAACGGCTCCTCTTCTTCTTCGTCACATGGACCGTATGAGTATAAATAACCAGGCCCTACGTTGTACCAGTGGCAGAAAAACAGACAACCATCAACTAAACTTCCATGATAGTCCCAGCTCCAGTCAGTGCTCATGTCATCTCCTACACGGCAGGAAGGAGTGTCGAGATTGTACAGCCTATTAATTATGCAATACAGAAATGTAAAATTATTCAATTACAGGAGGAATCCAGCATTCATATTTTTTTCTAATTTTTCACTGTGAAAGAAGGCTTTTGTGGATTAGATGTGGCAGAATAACTCAACAACAGTAAGATATAGGCCTGCATATATTTTAGCATTGTTGTAGCTTACTTTCCACCGTTCTTCTTCTTCTTATTATTAATATATCAGTGTCATTACTGTTATTTAATACGTTAAATAGGCTTCATTAAATAGGCTACCTGTTGATACTACCTCTACTATGGCAGCATTCACATTAGTGGTTGACCAATAAACATTAGCAGTAAAAATGAAAAGATGTTGGTTTCATATTAGTAAGTAAGTCTAATTGAAAAGCCTTTAAGCCGACTGTAGTCTCACACATCCAGACCCATCTCCTGCAGATCGGTCTGACGCCGTCCGCCATCGTCCCGGAACACGGGTAAGAGTTCTCTGGGTTGTTTGTTAAGTTCTTAAATGAATCACACTCGCTGAGCGAAGGACGCAGCGGCAGGGCGTTCGCAAAATAGTGTCGAGAGAGAGAAGGCGCTTTGGTGGAACGTGAAAAGGGCACATAAAACGACGTGTCTTTCACACGGCGAGGGGAACGTTCAAAACAGTAACGCGCAGAGAGCGGAAGGAAGTAAATGATAATCCTGCCACCGGGCGACGGAAATAGACGCATATATTCCAGCAGAACGCATCCTACGACTGTCAATTAAATATAGAACAATTCAATAACATTTCATTGCAGTAAATGTTTTTACAGTTGAATATGATAGATGATAAAAAAAAGTTAGTACTTCAATTAATGATCTTTTCCTCATTACAGTGTTGATAAGATATTAATCGTTGCGTATAACCTGAATGTACCCCTGGGGATTAATGACGTTTTTCTGATTCTCATTTTCTGATCAGATAACGCTGTGGGCGCAACATTCATTTCACATTAATGATACAGAAAATCATACAAATTCTAAATATTGGGATACGAAAATGTGAAGCTCTGCATTCAGAACCTTATGTCAGTAAAAGTACGCAAGTATTGTAAGTAAAATGTACTCAAAGTATGAAAAGTAAAAGTAGTTGTGCAGTTAAATGGTGTCCTGTCAGTGTTTAATTGTACATTGTACAGAAAGGGGATGGAAAAAAAAAGGAAAAGTATCATGTTTAACTCTGAGATGAAGTGGAAGTAGAAGAGTATATGTAGAATATGAAGTGGCGTAAAAAGGAGATATTCAAAGACGTGTAAAACAGGAGTGAAACTTACTAATATTCCACCACTTCTGACACAGTGAATAGATAGTGAAGCCGTTATATTTGACTACCAGCTCCCAGGTACGTTTACGTCTTTAAAAGAGGAAAATGAATCAGTTCAACACGTGACCAAACACAGGAACCGCATCCGTGAGAGAAGCTGCGGAGCCAAAATGGCGTCCTGTGGGTGTATACATGCCGCCTTCACGGGGCGTGGGAGAAATGACTCCTAAAACTTTACATACATTAAACACACTACACACACGTGATATAACTGAACAAAATGCAAGTTTAGCAAATAACATTCAGGATATAAAAGTAAAAAAAAAGTTTCATTGTGTCCGCTTTTATAAGTTACACGTACCTGCAGCTACACCTACAGTCCGGTTGTCTGTCTTTATCACGCGTTGATTCACGTTGATTCAAGTCGAAAGACACGGCAATGTTCAACTTTTGTGATGTTGTTTGCATTTTTTTTTCCGGAAAAGTCACTCTTTGAACCTCGGAGAGACATGTGAAGGCAGCACAGTCCACTTCCAGTGTTTCGGTTGCGTTGAGTTGTTGTCGCCATCTTGTGGTCAACATGGGCAGTCGCAGACTTGGACAGAAGTGGAGTTTAACCGGAGATCAACGTTGACGCCCTCCTCCTCTGTTCATCTTTTACTTCAGGTAATGACACACCTGCGGCCGCAACGAGGGCCTCGTGAGGTCACGTGCTCAAACGGACCTATCAGAGCCCTGCTCACGTGACAAACAAACCTGTCGATCCCAAACAAACCAGTGTAGACGAAAGAAACACATTTAACTTAACATCTGAAGTGGACTGTTTATTAATTGTGCCTAAATTATCCTAAATCCTGATGTTATAGACACATAGGCTGCATCGTCACAGGGATTAATATGAGAAAAGTTAATTGTACCCTAATTATTATTACTGTTTTCCAAAACACGTCATCCACATTTTAAGACATTTAGATTTGCTGCCATGTTTTCAAGTTATTTCACAAAAAAGACAGAGTTTGAGTGTAAAAAAAAAGAGGAGTCATTTATAGGTTGAACAGTGCGTAGTCTGCTCTTCACATGAATGAAACAAAATAAGAGTAGACAGATAGTGTATGTGGTTTTATCCTTTGGGCTTATTATTTAGCATGTCTTTTCATCAAGGACTAAAAACTCATTGTAACTGGCACGAATGCAAAACAAACATCTGTTTTTAATGTTGGCAAACATGATGGATTTCCTGCCAAAAAAAATAAACCAGTTAATCCGTCCTGGAGGAGGCATTTGGCTGCGATGCAATTTATCATCCCTATCTGATTCATTTAGGATTCCGACCAACGGAGTTTGACGAACACCTGCAGCAGTCACATCACACTACTTCTGACTTGTACAAAACTCACATTTCACCTCAGCTGATAAAAATAGTTTTCGCACAGCATTGGTTTTTTTTTTGACGGTTAATGATCTGTTTCTCGCAGATATCGAAGATAAGTTTGGACTCTTCTTGGTCATTTCGATGACCTCCTTCCTATTACGTCAAATAAACTTACCAATAAAAAACTTCTGACTTACAGCATCGTTTTATTACTTTTAGACGGAAGTCAAAAGGAGTTCAACCTCATTTTTCATAAGGGGTAAAAGCAAAAAAAAAAAAAGTTTATCCCTTTATCCAGGTTTTGTGCAAATATAGAAAACACATTACACTGCATGAAGTGAAACGGTTTTTATTATTTATGTTACATATTGTGTGTCAACGTAGAATATACATGTACAAACATAATTTGTCCAAAAATACATCAAACTGAACTTGGACTTGACTACTAATAAAAAAAGAAGACTACCTCTCCAAAATAAATTTGTTCCTCGATATTAATGTCTTTATTTCCTCCTATTTTTGTTTTATTCTGTTTGAGGTCCACCGAGAGTACAACCTAACGAGCACTTGACGGGTATAGACATACCATAGAAAACACACAGATACATTCATCACCATCGCCTAGAAAGGTTCGACACATCCTTTCTCTAATGAACTACAGTCAAAGTCACTGAGGAGGATGACAGTTGCAACATTATTTCACTGGCCTGAAATGTACGCAGGTGCAGGAGAGAATTCAACTGAGAGGTTGTTAACACTTAAAGAAAATAACAGTTTTGCATTGGTTTGATTCTAACAGTAAAAATGCTGCTTGTCTTTTGTTGCTCCGCTGAACCAATAGCACAGTCTTTCTTTAGAGATAAAACTGACACATGTATACGCGTTTTGTCGAACAGATTGCTGAAATAAACCTCTGTATAAAATATAAACTCTGAAACTGGCACCACAGTTGTCTAGATTTATGTAACCTGTTTGCACAAAGAAGTCTAAAGAGAAAACGGAAAAAGCTTCGGAGAACACCATCAGTCAGGCCTTGACGTATAACTCACGCGCAATGTCATGTTGTACCTTGTAAATCATAGAGAGCCGAAGTCCTGACGTCACATCTGGGCCAGTCTCGCTTCCACTGCCTCCTGCTACGTGATGCAGTCTCTCACCGACAGCACGTTCCTCCAGCTCAATGTCCAAACTGACGCTCACTGCAGCGTTTGCGATGGGCATCTGAAACATTTGCGACTCGAAAAAAATATCCAAATCCTGTCCATGTAACAGCTATAACAAATGTGTCCCGAGGTCGTCACCAAACAGAAAACCACCCAGCCGAATTTGAACGATTAAAAAAAAATGTAGGTTTCAAAATCATGGAAAAGCGGACGTCAGAGGAGCAGACGGGAGTAACACCGCGGCAGATAAGCCACGTCGCCGTGGACTGTATGTAAAGATGGACGCGGTTTCCTCCCGCCGTAAAACACCGAGCCTAAATCCGCTGGTCATGGGAGGTGCTATATTGCTTGTGTGACTCAGATTCTGCGCTCCAAATCAGCTGACGGACTGGTCACCACAGCTGTCGATCAAATAACGGAAAATTTAAAAAACAACCTGATCAGAAAGATGACAATTTGAACACAAATCAGCCTCGTGTAATCTACCTAAAAAGTTCAAAATCATCTTTAGGAAAATGTATTGGATGCAAGTTTTTAGTTTAGACAAAGTCCCGTAGAGTAACATGAAGGGGGTGGGGTTTGTGAGTTATACTGCAGCCAGCCACCAGGGGGAGATGGAGATGTTCTGGCTTCACTTTTGGAGGGCTATCATGGTGTCCATCTTCATATGCAGTCTATGGATGTATCCTGCTGCAGCAACACATATTTTAGGTACCTGAAACAGTAAGCTATCCATTTCAATTTAATACATTATTTAGTATATTTTCACCACTTTTCAGCCCTTTCCGACGACACTGAAGCTGTTACATCGCTTTCTTCAAAGCCACCGGACTCCCTTCTCTTAAATGGTCATTTTACTTCACAGGACACAGAAGTTGCTGGTTAGAACCTACCAGCACCTAACTTGTTAAATGTGTTAACTAACATATTAAAACACAAAAGTCACACAATAACGCAAACAAACTAACGAATATGAGCAACTCCTGTGTTCTGTCAGATAAATGACTCTTTTTGTCAAAGGAGTGTGGCGGCTTTATAGTCGAGCGCTTCGGGGATTCGGTTAAAATATAGTCGACATATAATGTATACAATAAACTGACTTTTAAGTGGGCCTTTTTTAGGTGGCTAATATAGCTTCCTGCCACGTTGCGTTTCTTCCATGTCGGTACTCCTGTGTGCTTCTCCAAACTGACAAATGTCGACACACATGAAAGGTCTCAGTGGTCGAACTATGGTCATTTTTTTCTCCCATGTATGCATGTCTGTTTTACCCAGCAGCTTAACTAGCCACAACCGAGCACCGTCCATGTTAATATGCTCTGGTTTATACGACATTATAGCGTCAGTGCGTCATCAAACCCAAAATCCTGAACAAAAACTTGATGAGAAACAGTTTAACGGTCTAAATCCACAATTCACTAATTCAAAGTTTTTTCACAACAAATCTCTTTACACTGACTTCAAACTACGCATCTTTTTGTACAACTCTCATTACGTTTTTTTTTGTGTTTTTTTTTGGCCGCCGCTGAAACTTTACTTTGAAACTCATACAGTCTTTTAAAAATGTCTGCTTCGTAAGACTGTCCACAGCTCTATCCTCCTATACCTCTTCACCGGCTTCGGTCTGTTAAACTGCTGATGCTTCGTGTCAGGCTTCTGGGAAATGGTGTTTGAATGTTCTTCAAAGAAACAGCATTACTTTAATGACAAATGCAATGAACCTCACAGCATACTACGGAGGAAGATAAAGTTACGAGGCTGGATTTTGAATAATTTGCTTTACAAAAAATGTGAACAGGAAGGTTTTGTTGTTTTTTTTTTCTTACCTCCAGAACAGATCCCAGAAGTTCTAGCGTGACTTTGGCTCTCTATTGTCTCTGGAAGATGCTATCTCTTTGAGTCTGGCCTATCAGTGTCTTCTTTGCCTGTACTGTAACTTTGAACACAAGGTGCAAACTCCCCACGACACGAAACTAAATGTGTGACTGAATGTTCCTGTGTCTCTGCCTAGAATGAAACCTTCTCACCCAAAATAACTTCCCGTTCACTAAAGATTCCGGCGTATGCTGTGTATTTCTTTCTTTTGTGTGGTTTGTTTGGAATGTACAGATACATCACAGTCTTGTTCAGATTCAAAACGTCATGACTTATGGTCCTTTCTGGCCCATAAAACTGTACTTTTCGACAGCTAAGGAGCCATTCCATTTTTTTAGTAGCATTATAGCCTTTTTCAGCTCTCAACTGACTGGTCGACGTAGAGCAGAAGACCAATCTGCAGGTACACAACCCATATAGGCACTATGCAACCACATCAAAAAAGAAAATAAAGTTGTTCAGTCATAGCAATATATTGTGAATATATAATTCTATCTATAAAACAAAAGCCCTCTTGTGGCTCCTATTTCTAATACATACAGCAGTCTAAATGTAAATCATGTCTGACAAAATCTAACATAACAAATAAGTAACCCCATAATAACATGTATACAATCTCTTATTAACATACTGCGATGAGAGAGAATATTCAAACCTTTTGCATTTGTGGTTTATGAAGTCAGACGAGGAGGCTTCGGAGTCAATAACCCCTCTTTTAGTCCGGGTCAAGAAAAGGTTGCTGTTTTTGTCATCACAAATTACAGACCGCATTTATCACTTTCCACTTCCTGGGATTTCCCACTGAACTTCTCTTGAGCATTACCTGCGAGCTGATGAACGAGCAGTTATAAATGTGAAGGCTGATGGAACCGCCGTGGTTGTTTGTCCTCATCCAAAACACATACATCTATACCGTTGTAAAAACATAATCAATATATTGTTACCTTTAAACATTCAGTGTGTAAGGTTTAGGAAGATCTAAACAGAGAAATGGAATATAATACTCATAATTATATTTTTACTGGTGTGTAAACGTGTGAAAATAAGAATTGTGTTTTCATTATCTTAAAAGGAGCCGTTCATATCTACAGTGGGAGCAGGTCACCCCGTGGAGTCCACCGTGTTTCTACCGTCGCTCAGAACAGACTTTTCTTCGTTTTATGGCGGGTCGCATCCAGCATTGATATGGCATTAACTACCATGTCTGTGAGTGGATCAGAGGTAATAATCCCTTAACTAAAGAGACCAGAAAGGACAAAACTAACACTGGCTCTAACGAGGGGACTTTTGCATTTTTTTTGCTGCCACTATAAATGCCACTAAATATTACAAATTGAACCTTTAAAACAGGACAAATTGAAATTCTCGCTTTCTCCTTTACTTACACATATACATCGGATGATTAAGGTCAGAAAAATGTTTAATGTTAGTTAAAAACTGAGACTAGCTAGTGTACTGTAGGAGCCAGATCTAGTTTTGTACTTTTATGTGTGGCAACTAAAATAAATGGGCCATTCTAACAAATTGGTGTAAATTAGTGTCCCGTAACAAAAAAAATAAATAAATGAATAAAAAGTGACATTTACTATGATCCTTCTATTATCTATTGTAAGTCTAATATAAATATAAACCAACTGAAAAGACTATTTAGCATTTTTGACCCATTTAGCAAATTCTGACCTGATCTCAAAGATGATAGTCAGCAGATGGTTAGCTAGCTCAGCTCTGAACTGTTAGCACACGAAGCACATAAAAGGTGCATTTTTGGCAAAACAGTAAACACTCAAAAAGGTTTGTTTGCAGAAAACAGGCGTTTGGTAGTGACAACCCTTAAAGTTTCCCACCTATGTTCAGAACAAATCTGTGGTAAAAATGCAACTACAATGTGTAACAATGTGAATAAATGTATGTGTATTAATCTCTTTTTTATTTCCAATGTGTGAAGGGGTCACAGCGTTCCTTCCTTCCCTGACTGTCTCAGTTGACTACATCCCTGACAGTAGACCGATTTCTATGTAGAGGGAATGGGTTGCTTTTTCTGCAATAATCCAAACATGTGAGGTTTAGCAGCAACCGAGTGCAGCGCCAGCTACTGTTACCTTAGAAATAATGTTCAAAAGACTCCGTTTTTAAGCTAATGGTAGCTAACAGCAATTGGATGCTGGCTGCAGTTAACAGCCACCAGTGCCAATAGTAGCAGTGATCTTTTGGAAAAATTCCTTACAGTTAAAAAGGAGCAACGTCTTCCTTCAATATATTGTTAACTTTTGTACATCAAGCTCTGAGTACAATTAAGTACTGATTCTTATGGCCCAACTCAGCAGGAGGTTTGAATAGTTTCCCTCATCACTGTAAAATATGATAAATGCAAAGGCATATTCCAAAGTTAACAGTACAAATATCAGAGAAACACTAGCAAAGAGGGACATTTAGTAACGAGTAGTGAGGTTATAATGATGTAGAATAGAGGTGATACTATGAGAGCAACCTGGATTTTGTAACACGTGGGGGATTTTTTTTTTTTTTGTTGTTTTGCTTGTACTTAAAACACGGCCACGTATTACATACACAGTATTCCTGTGGCACCTGTAAAACAGTCATTATGTCTTTTGTGTGTTTACTCACTCTCTCCTCAGTACAAACTCACGTTCTCCCACTCCACAAGATACTGCACCTTGCCGTCTGGTGTGATGCGTCTCGCCAAGATTCTTACCGCCTCCCCCCCTCCCCAGCCCCTAGCCACTGTCCCGTCCCCTCCGACTCCCATCCCGCCTCCACCTCCTCCACCTCCTCCTCCACCTCCTCCTCCTCCTCCTCCACCTACGCCACCCCCTCCGCCCATGGTGGCCTGGTAAGGCGGGAGATCGCGTATGAGAGGAGGCTCCGGCTGCTTGGGACCCGGCTGGTGTTGGTGGTTGTGTTGGTGGTTGTGTTGGTGGTTGTGTTGGTGTTGGTGGTTGTGGTTGTGGTTGTGGTGGTGTTGGTGCTGGTGCTGGTGCTGGTTTTGGTGCAGGTGGTGGTGGTGGTGGTGATGGCTGCCGTTGGAGTTGAGCGGGTACGGGAGGCAGGGTGGGGGTATCCTGCAATTGTCCTCCACGCTAAGAGAAACATGGAAACACAGGAGGAGAGGGATGAAGAAGCAAAAGTAGGGACTTGCAAACTTAATCGGAAAGTAAGCACTACTTCAAAGTGTTAGTTATTTTTTGACACATGCTGGCATTTTGAAGTTACAAAAGAGGTGAATCATCGGGATTTTAATACCTGATTTATCACAGAAATGATGAGACAACTCTCAGATGTCCGAAGAAACAAAACTGCACTCAAGTTGCAGATTAAATTAGTCAAAAACAATAAAATTTGATCTAATATATCAAGGGAAATAGTCCTGAAAAAGCTTTTTTGACAAACTGCTTCAATAAACCGTGGTCACAACCTATAACTGATCAGCTGGGATATGGACTTCATGAGGGGCTAGACAAATGTGACTGACTGTTATTAAAGCCCAGAGTAATATGAACCATTTTGACATTTTTAGTAACTATAAAAAGTGTTTTCATATCCTAAAGTCTAAATTAGAAATTAGAAGGCCAGGGTGAACTTCGGTTCCTTGTAAGACATGAGCTCCCCTGAAAACATGATTGTGAAAAATATCGACTAAAATATCGACAACATGCTATTTTTTTGCCATGCATGTCTACTTTTCATCACCATGGATCATGTGTAAAATGATGCTATTATTGATATGATTCATCACATTCACTTTAATAAAGACAATATCACAATATCCTCACTCACTGTACGTCAAAGATCAGAGAGAAACAGGTTCCTGATGTAACAGATGTCTGAATGAATGTACATGTTACAATAATGTCTTTTTTATTTCCGACATGTTAAAAGATCGTAACATAGGTCTACCTTAAAGGATGAGCACACTCCAGTCTCGGCCGCCGACATCTATGATAACAGCTCGTACGCTGCTTCCTATGTAGAGGACTATAGAGGAGTTTTCTCTGTCGCTCCTCTACAGCAGCAACAGTGGACAACACTAGCTACAGTAACCTAACGTCAATAACACAACCAACTCCAAGCACAAAACCGACCGCAATGCAAACGTCACGTGAGCATGT
>JAPQRN010000009.1:3164341-3186190 GCA_037367275.1 Coranthus polyacanthus | reverse complement strand
ATGTTACTTATTGAACCTTTGAGGCAAGTTAGATTTAAGACTTTTTAATTGTGACTCAAAAACGATCATTAACATTAATATTAAAACAACCAAAAATGATGAAATATACAACTAGAGTTGTTGCGTTATTTGAAATGTAACCTCCTTACTTTGAGTGTAACCACTTTATATGTAATAATTTTAATGTTGACACACAACACGGAGGGAAAATGCTTGGGTTCTCCGGCAGCGAATTCTCAGTTAGCCGCTCGAGCTAACGCTAACAACACTACCGCCACTAGCATCAAGCTAAAAAACAAGACGAATTTATTGTTAAGGTGGTTCTGCTATCCTCATCTGTGTGGTGTTAATGTGAGAAGCATTTGGTAAATGATTTAAATAAATAGATGAACAGAATAAATAGATGCTGCCAATTATTTAGAGATTTTAAATTGCAATGTAAGGAAAACAAAAGGTTAATATAAAACAAATTCCCATGTGCATTTTTAAGAAAGGAAAGGTTTATTTAAGACATTTTAATATCAAGTAAGGCCTTATTTTTAATAGAATTCATGAATTCAGTGCCTTTGAATACTTTTTAAGGATCCACAGGAACCCTGAAGAAAATCTGTCTTGATGTCGTAAAAACAAAGCAGAAGAACATGATAGCGATTTGATTTTCATATCAAAATCCATAAATAAAAACCACAACACTTATAAAGGACTTGATTTTCATTCTTGCCTTTGTAAACCTGAATGAATAAATAATACAATGTTTTTGGACTGAGCTGTTGTTACTGAAATAAGCAGCGTCTCTTGCTATCCATTCTACCTTTCACCGTTCATCAGTTTTCACACTCCTGTTCATAGGAATAATGATGAATAAAAGCTAAATCGAGTGCTTTGCAAGTGTGGAAGTCTTCTGAAACTCACAGCATAACACAGGTTAAAGGAAACTGAGCCAACCTGTTGTAGTGATGAAGAGTCCTGGAGAGTCCTGTACTTCCGTTGTACGTGGTGTGATACAGGGCAAACATCCGCTTGGGAGGAGAACTGTGGACAGAATTCACTTGAATCAAATTAACGTCTTTTCACAATAATTATCGACATTACAAAACACAACATCGTTAAACTTTTGGTTTTATCTAAATACAGCCAAGGTGATCCCATTTTGATTGTGATTGTGACATTATAAGTGTTTTTTTTTTTTGACATCCTTTTTATCTCCCCAAAACCTGCACAAACCCCTGGCTGAACGGCACCTAAATAATAATGACAACAGTGTAAAAGTAACACTGGCAGGAGTAACGATATGAATCTAAGTGCACTGTGGAGTAAATAAGAAAATGCTTTTGTAAAACCTTTTTCTGTTGAACTGACCATCATCAGCACAGATACAACCCCAGTGTTTACCTCAAGTTAAGGTCCTCCTCCGACTTCCTGGAGTTGTAAAGGCTGGCCCCTCCCATGTAGCCATGGCAACATGGCAGGAGCTCAATGGGGTTGGCAGCGACTGGGGGTGGACAAGGCTGTGTACAGGAGGAAAAACACAGATCAGCTCGTGTCTGGATGCCAACCTCATCAAAGGAGTCAATCAGGCACTGATACTTCGGTGCTCAGCCATGCAAGGAGACAATTGTGCAGTTTGAGGAAAATGTTGGACATTTTGAACCAGGTTTGCGCGCTGAAATTCAGAGTTGGAACAAAGTAAAAAACTACACCTTATATATTTCTTTGAATCCTCACGTTTTGCCTGAGGGCAGACGTGTCTATAAATCCACACTAATAGCATTAATGGATGTGAGTCACATCACATCTTACATGGCTCATCAGACACAGAGCGGCAGGGAGGTAAGGATGTCCTGTATTAAACGTATCACCTCCGCATCGCGTCTAACTCGGGCTGGCTTGTAAGCGAGGCGGCTCTCCCGACATGCCGGCTCACGACCCATGACAAGCAAAAACATCAGAGCATCATCAGGACCATCAGGATCATCCATCATCTGGAATGTCATGCAGCGAGAGGGGGGGATAGTACCTAGAGGTTTTAACAATTCATAACAGTTCTCATCGCTGGGCTGTGACATATGGTCCATTATGATTCCCTTCTCTGGCTTTAACATGAGGATGGGACATTATTATTCGGTGGCCTTTGTTGATGTCTGTGCCTTTAAATGGATGTGCTCTGTCAATGATGCACTGTCAAGGTGCCAGCGCCACCTGGCCAAACTGTAATCGACTGCAAAGTGCACTTGGAAAAGATCCCGGCCTATGCATATCAGCATTCTATCCCATCTCACTTTCCCCACTACCTGCCACGATCCTGCTCATTCAAGATGGACTCAGATTAACATCAATCAGAGGGGGCCACAATGGGGCCTGGATGTGAAAAACCAGAGCTCTGTGGAGCGTTATTGTTTCGAGATTACTGTATGTGCACATAAACGAATCAAAGTACTGTGTAGGAGGACACAGTACAATGAGCAGTTAAGAATGCCGGGTAAAAATAGTAACCGCCACATGTGATGCTGCTGTCTAAATGTGTTCCGCTGGGAATTGGGGTTTGATGATCATGATAAATGCGGCGCTGAACTGCAGATGTTGATGAAATACATGAGCGCGTTTTTGTGCAGCCAAGTTTGCATTTGAATTATACATTTTAACTGAGCCAAATGTACGACACCTCGTCTCTCACTCGCTACCTTTAGTCTAACTGCAGACTCCAAAAGCATCAGCAGGCATTAAACATACAGGAAAAAAAAGAGGAAGAAGAAGAAGAAGAAGGAGGAGGAAGAATACTGAAGCGAGCGGAGCTGCGGCGGGTGTTAAAAGACACGCTCGAGACTGCAGAATGAACCTTCATCACAGCGTTTGACTGACAGGTTATTTGGATCACACAGAGCTGTTTACCTGGGTGCATAAAAAAAAAAAAAAGGAAAATGGAAGAAATAATCAGAGAGGGGGTTGGATGGGTGTTTGAGGCCCAGACCTACCGCCCTCCCCCTCCCTGATTGAGACAGAGCCACTGACCTGTGTCTCCATGATGCGTCGCTTTGATTTACGCGACTCCAGCCCCCCCACTCTCCGCTGGCAGGGCAGTGACAGCGGGCTGAAAAGAACCAAAACACAGGGACAAAATTCATACACGAGCACGAGCGCACGCATAGGTTATTAACGTGCGTGTAAAAGCCAACCGAGAGGCGTAAAATAAAACCGAAACAATAGGGGTGAGAAGATATACCTAATTATTGTGATAGGACATACATTAGTAGCAGACTTACATGAATATATGAAACCAAATGTTAACGCCAGGGAGGTCAACAAGTACAAACAGCATAAAAACAACAATAAAAAAATACATTTCCTCTACTAAAAAGCTCATGTCCCCAAATCCGTATAAAACTGAACCTGTCTCCGAAACTGTCTCCTGAACTGTTCATAAAAGCTTAAAGGGCAAGTTCACATTTCTTTCAAATCTGTCTTAAAACAATAGCGTTGCACATTTGTGTGTTTTATAATTGTACGCTATTTTAATCAGTCTGTTATTGTTGTTGAAAAAGGAGCATTGTCAGACATAGGCCTGGTTTTATTAAATATAGGCCATTCTTTTAGGGCAGAAAAAAAAAACTGACACTGCAATTTTTTTTTGTCTGCAGTCGATACTATATGAAAAAACCCAGGAGTTTTCACCAGATGACTTGAATAGCTCTCTTTGGATACGTAGAATTAATCTGAGGTCATTTAGTAGGGGATGGGATCTGCATAGAAAAGAAAAATCACAATAATAATAATAATAATAATAATAAGCTGAGATTTGACTTTTTACTCTGAAGACTTTTTGCGAGTGCAAATCATCCTGTCTTGAACTTTGATGCTTTTATGTTTCAATGCATCAAACACAAAAGCAAGCGAATGCTGTGACTCTTCTGATTTTTTGAGGAACTGTCAACACACGTCACCCTTTTTGTGTCTGAAATAATTCCATGTAACTGACTTTGGTTTTCATTTTGCATTTTGCAACCAAATCAAGCTTTTTTCTGTGGTTTCCGCCTGTTAAATCGCTTCTTTTCAGGTTGTGGTTGTTTGATGAACTGATAAAGAATGACTGTGATTCGTGGTTCGCTGTGGATGCAGAGCTCAGCAGCAACAAACTGTGTATCAAAAAAACCTTAAAAACGAGAGCAAATCGAGTTCTGTCTACTATGTTCTTTTGTAGATTAGCGATGGAAAACCAGAATCTTTTGCATCGAGCAGTAAAAAAAGATGTAGCACAATGTGTCTGATTTCATTTGCCCGGTAATCAATGCGCACGCCAACATTGCAATGGCGATGCCGAAATCTTATATTGCACAGCCCTAACTTACACGTTTTCAAACAGGGAAGGAAATCCCGTCTCTGCATTTTATTTTGGTCAGAGTCTGTGTGAATTAAAGAGCTTGTGTCATCTCACATGTGGCTTTGACTTAAAACTGAACATTTCGTTGACGTCATGGAAAATGCACAGGTACTGTTACTCCCATTCAAAGTGCACTAGGAGGGTATTTCTTAATGACGATCACTGTACCTGACTAATGCAAACCTTCCAGTAGCTGGTTGTAGAAGCTTAAACATCCACGATTACCATTAATCATCATAACATCAGAAGACTGCAGTGGTGAGGAATAGTGGAATACACATACTGAATACACAAAGTACGAGGACGTGTATAGAGTTACTGCTACTGTTTCAATAGGTGGTAATCGCAATATAATTATTTTCTTAAAGTCAATGGATTCCTTAAAGGGATGACTATTTAAAGTCCGCATCGTTCGCTCTGAAAGGCATCCCTAATTTCCCATGAGCCCCTGATGTCTACGCCGCGCGTCTACCTTGTCCACATATGAGGATGGAGATACAATGGACAATCAAATACTACGTTATTGTGGTTTATGTGATGTGACATGATATTCTTCATGCTAAAACAGAGAAGGTACAAATTGCCTTTTCTGGTTTAATTTATAGTTCAGCAGGACTAGTTGCAAGGCAACAAAACGCACTTCAGAAACTAAGCGAAAATCAAATGTTGTTCTTGCTGCGGAAAATAAAAGGTCAAGGTAAAATTGTGTCTTCATCTTTTCTTTTTTTTTTTTTTGCAGACAAAACATCGCACTGCCTTTGTGCTTCCATATACTTAGAATTAATATATATTCAGAACGACTCCTGCGTTTAGTAGACTTCAGGCAGCAGTATTGTCTGTTCACACCGTTACATGGAACACGAACATAAGACAACGTCAGAGCAGTAAGAATCTAAAATACGTCACTCACTTTGAGTAAGTGAAAAGAAGGGCATATTATTTGAAAATGTGTAGTGACACACGTTTTAAAAGTAACCCATCACCCATACTGTGTAGAAATCTGACTACTTGACTTGTTCTGTTGTGCTAAGTTGGCATTTGAAATATGAATGTACGTCATAGTGCAACAGTCCCAAACAAAAGCTCTTCTGTTTGACTTTTTAAAAAGTATCCAGCTGTGCTCGGGAACTACTGAGCCTTTTGAGAGCTCAACCATACATGCTTTACACTTCATTACATTTGTACTTCAGTCCATTGAGCTGGAGAATTACAACTTTAGATAATCTGTTGCTGATTTACAATTAACACTGTCCTCATCCTTGTATTGAAACGTTGCTTCTTTTAGTTGTTTTAAAGCACTTTTACTCGCTCGGAAAAACAAACGAAAAGTTCTTGCTCCGGAACCATTCACTCTGCTCGACCAGTCGCGTCGCATGCTTGGCAGAGTGCTTCTAGACGATTAGAATAGTGCCTTTTGCAGGCTGCTTAAAAAACACTTAAAAAAGATTGCATAAATTTAGGTGAGCCCTGGAGAATAACTGAACATGAAGAATTATTTTCATATATGCAAAACCAGCAGTTGTGTTTCAAATAATAATAAGGTTTAGTTAAAAAAAGAAGAAAAAAAAACAGAGAATGTACCATCCGCTCTACTTCATTCCAGTAAAATGCTGCCTCCCTGCATATTATTCCGCTGTAATTCAGACTGTAAAAAGGGCCAGCTAAATGCCAAAAATGATTTTCAATTAAGCGCCTTTAAAATATCCTCAGACACATGCACACAGGATGTACACATGGAAGCACGCAGGGGGGGGATTTAGACTCTTTAAGAGAATTTAAGACATTTGCTGACTTTTTTCCCCCGCAATCGTTTGATTCCGAAGATAATTGTTTTGCGTAATGACTATATGCCCAGTGGGAAACCTGGAGCCCGTACTGAGATAAGAGCTGCGATAAGAGAGACGCCGTCCTTACTCTGACCTTTTCCGGTGCGTGATGTTGATAGGTGGGTCTGTGATGAGGGGCGACGAGTCGGACGTCAGCGGAGGCGGCGCTCGGACCTGAAGCCCGAAAAGACACTTCTTCTTCTTGATCTCCTTCCCGGAGACGAACCTGGGCGAACCACATCAAAGAAGCAGCTTGTACATGTGCGGCAGTCGCAGTGAGCCCCGTCTGTTGTTGGTTCTTAAAATATATCACCACCACTTGCGTGTGTTTTTTTTTTTTTTTTTTTAATTAAACTTCTTTGATGCTAATAAGGAACTGAGACTTGTGTAACAAAATATTCTCCTGATTAAAAAGTAGACTCAGGAACATTTCAAAGCTACTGACTTTGTAATTAACTACACATAATTAGAGCAGACTCTGCCTCTGGAAATTCGCAGTTTTGTCAGTGCAAGATTCTTTTGTAAAATTCAATGAGAATAAACTGAAAAGCAATCACACTCTATAATTATTATTGTCCTTTGCTAACACCATATTAGAAAGAACACGACTAAAGCAGCACCTCAAAGTGTTAAAGCCCATCCAGTCTAATTGGCAGCTATGATTTCCTGCCCTTTTTATTCAAACTCACACGTCTCCTTGGTCATTTTAGCCTGAGAGTCCAACGATACACACTACTGAGCACTAAGAAGCAACCCTCTATTCATGGAGTGCTACTCATCAATCTAGTCATGTGTGGTTGGTGTTTATTCTTCTCATCATATGCGATGACTTACCTGTCCTTGTGGGAGTTCAGAGCGTTGAGGAGATTGTGACAGCGGTCTTGCCTTGGCGTGTCAGAGAGCTGGAGGACAGACAGGAATGAAAAATCAAAGTTGTGTTTACACAGCGGACGGCCAATTTTCTTCCACAGTCTCTGACAAAAAATAATCGCTATTTGACAAACTGCTTGACGCAGCTTTGAAAAACCTGCAGTAATGTCATGACAGGTCACAGGACAAACAAAACGTTTTAAATTACCATTTAAAAAAACTAGACTCGCGAGCAATTATAGTGTTGTCCGAGCACCCGCGGAATTTAGACCCAACGCAGTGTCGCCCGAGTGAAGCAGCCCCGCGCAACTGAGAGAAACATCCACGGACTAGTTCAACAAAGGCATTTCATATTTTGTGTTTTTGCAAAACAAATAGCGTGGCCTGTATCAGGCAGATGCACCTCCATAAAAGGAACACATACATATTTGCATGTGCAATGTAGTGCATGTGCAATGATGTGCAAGTGATAAATGTACTGCCCCAGGTTGAGACTGAACCCACACAGCTTTGCTACGAAGGTCTACAGGTCTACCAGGTGAGCTGGCGAGCGGAAAAAAAGACCCTCGTTCTTCTCGATCTCCTTCCCGGATTTTTGCTCGTGGCTCCAAAACGTCCTACGTCACACTGTGAGAGAGGTTCAAACTGCCCGTTGTCACCGCCTTGATCGCAAGAAATTCACGGTGTGTCAGAAATTTAGGACGACCATGATCCCACAGCGCGACTCCCGCCACGACCCACGTCTCCTAACAACGCAACAGAAGCTGACACAAAAAAAGACTTTCGTTGAGCTGTTTTTGAAAAATGGCTGTTCCAAGTTGGTATTTTCCTGAGCCACGACTGGATCCACATCCTTTTTTTCTGTACATATAAATACAACGGTGCGATTCTTGGCTTAGCCTCTTTTTTTGCTGCACATGCTGATGATATTTTATTCTTGTATACTTCTGTGCGTCGTAGCGTATAATCGTTGTGTTATTATCATACTGTCTTCATACATAAAAGTTGACATCGTCTGTATATTAGGTCCATGCTGCACAGTGTGGTTCACAATAAACGTATAACATTATGAAATCTCAAACACTTCACTCACGTAACTCGCAAACAAAACACAATGTGAAAAATGTGCGCAATAGCTTTTAACTACGACGTACCACGGAATCGCTTGACACCTTATTTGTAAGTTGAAAATGTTCTACTATATTTTACCACTTGGTGGAAAACCCGATCGGCATCAGATACATCTCCATACAAGGAACACTTCGATATAAAGTATTTGAATGTGCGATCTTGAGTTATTCAACAAAACATGTTCGGGTTTATTCTAGCGCCCCCTTATGGCCCACAAGATTCAGGACATTTTCAGACCCTATTATCTTTTTATTAACATTTCATGGTTGCGCTGCCTTCGGGTTAAGTCTCTACAACCGGATTTAATAATAATATGGAAGAATAAAAATCCCGGCAAACACAACAGGGTTCCCCCTAATTAACAAAAAACAGAACTTAAAACCTCAAAGCAGTCAAATTTACTTTTATCCACCCATTAATTCTCTGTAGGCAACTTTAGACTAGAGTGCCCTGATTTGTGGATTTTATGTTTTAAAATGCCGGTCAGACTGTCCTGGATGCTTTTTTAGCACCGTTTCCCTTTAAGCTGACACAAAAGTTTTACTTTTTAATTTAAATTTTACTTTAATGGGTCATTAATAAGCTTTAAGTCTCAAATGCAAAAAAAAAGGCTGCTAGCATTTCACATCATTTCATCATGGTGCTTAAACGGGGAAATATCAATACCGCGCCTAGGAGCAACGAGTCCCAATTCTCATTGGTGAAGGACAGGATTTCATGGTCAAAATCAAAGTATTTCCTCTTGCAGCACAGAGAGAGATGGTAGAGGACCAAATGAGCCAAATCCACCCTGCATTTCAAATTCAAAGAAGGAGAAGAGACCAAACAGGTTAACATGCAAAGAAGACATTCATATTAAAAATAAAAATAGATTTTCAGATTGGTCTTGACATTCAAAACATTTGAAACAAATTTCTTTTTGATTTTCGTTCTTAGGTCCACCTTCAAATATTTTAATAAGTCTGCACTGTGTCACTGCTGATACTTTATCCCAAATTAGGATTAGAGATGTACTGAAAATGACTGGAAACACAACTCAAAAAAGAGGAAGCATTAGCATTTGTTCTAGTCAAGTGGAAACAGTAAGGTCATTATTAGTAAGTACATTTTGTAACTGATTTTAAAACAATAAAGACAAGTAGGAGCTGGTTCCTGCCTTGAAAAGTTGACAATTTTCAGTTTTGTCATAAATGTAGCACCTTTGGGTTTTTCATTTTCGTAAAGACAAAACATTCTCTGCACTTGTGACAAGCATTTTACCAGTATATTCAATATGTTTACCATCAAGATGTCATAGAGAAATAAATAAAGCAATCTGCGGATCCATCTATCACAAAGTAATCATTAGCTGTGACCCTGAATTTTTCAGCGAACGTAGTGTTTTAACGTGAGTTGTATAATAAAAGCTGTAACGTCACCAGGTCATGGGTAGTCTCTGGATGGTCTCTGGTCCCTTTGTGCAAACCGAGCACTCGAACTGATAAAACCTAAAACAAACACGAGACAAAAGCATAAAATCACACTAAATCAGCGAGCATAAAATGTGTTTTTGTACTCCTTGATGATTTCCGATGGTTGTCAAGGTCAGCTGTCACCTGGGATTTAGTCTGCGTTGCGTCAATCAAAAAACCTTTAGCTTTTCTTTCTCGACTGCGCGGTCTGAGCTCCGAGTTCTGAGTTTTCACACCTTGCGGACTTTTTTGTCATTTGTGTCTCACAGATTCAGATCGATGTTTTCTGTTTTTGGGATAAGAAACTCCTTCGTCTACACATATTTAACTTTTGTTCACTGTTTGAGGGGATCCTGCGGCAGAGAAACCTGAACATATACAGACAATAAATGCACATAGGGGTCGGTGACATGACGCTACGTACTCTGCAACAACAGAAAAATGTCTCATCATTTCATATTATATTGTTGCTCACGTCGTGTCGTAACATCACACTCTTCGCTGCAACATTTTCGACGTGCTGTGGAATCAGTGTTTTGTCATTATATTTCATATTTTATATTGTGCGCCTTATTTTACTGCTGCAGTTTAAACTTGGAAAGTGTTCCATGTTCACATTTGGCATTTTACATACCAGTATTTATTTTAGTCCTGTATTCATCTTTGTTTCTTGCTAAAATTCAACATCTCCATTATTAAAGACATATATTTACTCTGCTTGCGACTAGTTGAAAAGTGTTTTAAATGTGAAATGTGTACCTTTTTATACTTTATATATTGAGTATTTTGTTTGACTGAAAATGAGCACAAAAGGTTCTTAAAAGGAGAAAAACAATCATAAATGAATAGTTTTTCATTTGTCGAGTGTATACAGTAATTCAAAACGTAATAAGAAACAGTCCTTTCCATGTGGTCATTTTATATAAATTATTCATTCATTGAATTCACAGAAAATAGAGGGTGATGCTGGATTTTTAAAAGTCGATATAGTAACAATAGTTTGAAGCAGGAAAAAAGATGAGCCTGTTAATCAACCGATATCATCCTGCTGACCGTACAAAATCTAAATTTTAAAATTTCCCATCAAGTCAGTATTTCCATCAGTCACTTTTATCAGGCTAAGAGATGCTGGTCATATCGTACGTTAACAATGTGATGGAAAATGATTAAAGGAAACTTGAAAATGTTTTGAATTCTTCATAAAAGTGAAATAAAATCAGTTAAAAGCTTCCAAACGATGAAAATCTACAGCGTGATCTGCAAAAACACAAATAAATCAAGGTAAATGCGATCGCGAACAGAAACAAAAAGGTCTTTAAAGGTCTCTGTTAAAAAGGTCTTAAAGACGTGGGAAAAAAAAAAAGCAACAGATCTCACACAATGAGCAAACGCGAGCTTCCAAATAAATGCCGAGGTGTGTCTGTTCGATTATAAAATATTCAGTTTGGGATGACCCTGAGTCTGAGCTCCTATCATAACAGAACAGTGTGCATCTATCCTCCTATATGTATGCATGTGTTGGCTGAAGGTCACAGGGAAAGATGAAGCGCAGACGCCGTATGACGCCAGCACACGTTTACTATTCCAACTGTGAACTCAGTCCTCACTCTTCCTCCATCACCTGCTCGGCAGATGTTGTACCAATCCGGCCTCACTCTCCCTGACTGTCAATCTAAATCTAATCCCTCCCATTTTTTTCCTCCGCTCTCAGACAGGTTCTGCAATAACACGGTGTCAGGACGGGTGTAAAACCCAGACGGCTAACACAGATGGTTAATGACAATAATAGCTTAATGGATGGCTACATTTTATTACACGCATGAGATGCAAAGCCTATCAGACGCAGCGTGCATCGTATCTAAACTCCGGTGTACTTGCAGAGTTTGGGAGGTGTCTGCTCTGCTGTCTCTCGGCTTCCCTTTGCTCTAAATGTGCGACGAGCCCTTGTCCTTGTAACACGAGTCAGTGAGTACATTAACATGCACTCTAATGATTTAGTCTTAAGCCAATTAAGGCAGTTCTCTGACAAGTGAAGCTGTCATAAGGATGTTATCTTAATCACAGGGAGGTATAGTGATGAAATTATTAATCAATTTGTCAGAAGAAAGGAAAAAAAAATCACTGTCAGCTGTCACAATGAAATAACGGTAAGTCTTTTATTATTTGAAGGCTTCTTACATGTACAGAATTCTTGTCTTCCTTTGTATTCTGTGACTGCATTTTTGGTTTGTTTTTGAGACTAAAAGCAATTTCAGTGACACTGGGAAATTGTTAACTTTTTAAAAAAACGTCTGACATTTTGTCAAGTAAACATTACATTTTTGAATTAAAGGTTAAACTCTCCAGATTCACGCGAAGTCGTGCATGCGTGACGTTTGTCGGTTTATATTTGATTCTAAGCCAACGACACTAACGGTAGCTGGTGTTTTACGCTGTTGCAGCTGCAGACGAGCAGCGGAGAGGCGTTGAAAACCTCAGCGGCGAGTATAAGGGGTTTCACGGAAAAAAAAACGACTCGAGTCCTCACATAGAAATCACTCTACAGGCTGTTATCAGTCATTAAACGTTATGAGTTAATGACCATCTCCAGCCCAACCTCACGGAACCACATTCTTACATACTGAACCTAATGAATAAATAAATATGAATTAATTAATGACAAATATAATAGAAAATGGGGAATGTTTTATATTTTCATTATCTCGATTCCATTAATACTTTGTACAATGTTAGAACAAAATGCCAATTACAATTATCCAACGCTCAGAAAGACCTCTTTAAATGGCTTCTTTTTTTCTTTTTCTTTTTTTTTTTTGGTCCAACAAACAAACCAAAATCCACAGATTTGCTATCACATAAGACAAAGACGAGCAGCAAGTCCTCGCGACTGAAAAGCTTTATCGGGGAAAACCAAGCCAAGGCATAAAGAAGATAAAGAGTGAAGGACTAAGAAAGGTGACTTTCAGAGAAGGAAATGTACAATGCCAGCCATTAAAATAAAATCAAACAAATGTCGAGCAGTTAAAGCATGACAGCGTACAATGATGGGATGTATATTTACTGGATATTGCAAGTAAGGTGACATATTGTTTTTTAAACTGAAATACTGTATAAAGAGCACGCTGCCGTATGGATAAAATCTGAGTAAAAAAGTTTTGTCAAGTGGCTGAAGAACAGTGTTCATCAGAATCCGTGCTAATAATAACTGGAGCAAGAACTTTTACTTGAATCGCAGCCCCGTCCACCACCGCAACCTCATGGTGTTCGAAGCTTTTTGTATTGTACTGTTCCTTAGAATTAATGTCCGTGTATATTTTCATTAAAAGGAAAGTGAGTTCTCCCTGCTGATTCTTCAGTGCCCAGATTATTCGATGGCTGTAAAAACAGATGAAGATTTTTTAAACGTAAGGGTCTCTCACTGAGCCCAGCTTAAAGGATCACAAAACCAACACAGCGTCGATGTTAGTGTAACTGTCAAATGACACAATAATGATCCGAAGCATAAAAGATCCTCCGCCTCCACATCCGTGCTCTGTAACGTACCTGTCTCCGTACAGTAATGGCTTGGTTAGACACTGTGTGCAGGCCTCGTGGAACCACTGGCCACAGCTTCCACACTGTAACATCTTCAGGTTCCACCTGCAGAACAACAACATGCAAACATCAATAAAACTTTACAGACGCACGAATGGGTGGATGTGTCTAAAACGTGTCACCTGGCAAAGTTTCATTAATTATAACTGCGGGACATTTTAGGGCTGGAGAGTTCATTGCAGAATAGAAATAGGTTAATTTCATCAAAGTATGAAAAAAATAAAAATATATAGTTCGCTTTTAATGAACTGACGTTGACATTATGTGAGGACTAGAAAGTAGGGATGCAACTAACAATTATTTTCATTATATGAATCATTATTTTGACGGTTAAATGCCTGTTCTAATTTCCCTCGACCCCAGTGTATGAATTCAAATGGCGTTTTTATTCAACCACTGAATTCAGTTGAATATCGGATGTGACAAAGAAACTGTCAAATCCTCACATTTCAGTAACAGCAACCTGAAAAAGTTTGACATTTCCTCAAAAAAAATGCCTTAAATTACAAACCAATGTAAAAAAAAAAAAAAAATAGCTGAAGATTTTCTTTCAAGTGACATAAATCTAGTTTGACTTTAATGCCACTGAAATCAGCATAAAGTGCTGCAGAAATGTGTCTTAAGACCCGGAAGTGAGTTTGCATTTTGCATTTCCAGTTCCCTCTTCAGGAGGTTTTTTGAATGGGTTTTTGGTTAAATGCCTGAAATAAGGTCTGGATTAAAGCTTAAGAGATTTTCCCGTTTTGTAAATACACAAGTAAATACACCCCTTGTAGATTTTGAAGCTTTTTCGCGTCTTAAAGGTTCAATATGTGAGATTTACATGTGCTCGTCTGCTTGCATGAAGGTTGTGTTAACTAATTCTAACTAACTAAAGTAAGATGACGATGTCTCGGTTGCCTACGTCTATGATAACTGCCCATACACGGATTTCTAAGCAGAGAACTTGGGTCCGTTTTTCCAAAGGAAAAGCAAGAAAGTGAAGCCAGTGTTCAAGAGTCTTATCACTAGATGCTGCACCAGAAAGGCCCGGCTCCAACTGACTTCTATTGAACTTTTCTCTAGAAATACTGAGTAGCTGTGTCGGGCTTTGACTGACTGGTGTGATTGACAGCGGAGTCAGACTTTCAGAGCTTCTGTTTGCTGAATACATTTTTTTTCCCCCCGACAAACAGCTGGAGTGTAGTCGTGGTTAATAAGTTACACTAACAAGAGTATACAAATGATTGATGTGTCAGTAAGCTCGCGTTTAGCATTGACTCACCCCTCACCCTTCGCCCTCTCCCAGCCCCACCCTTTTGTCCAAATATGGTCACTTCTGGCTCCAAAAAAGCCAAAATGGCCACGGCGTCACGGTCTGAGTGGCTCCATCCACTCTTCTTATATACTGTCTGTGACTCCAACATGTAAGCACATGACCATGCACCAACGCTACATATTAAACCTCTAAGAGACTTTTTACGTTTTGTTTTTGACAAATATAGACCAGTATATAAACCACTTGTGAATTTTCAAGCTTTTAAATCACCTAAAATAATACATTTGCCAACAACTGTCAAAACGAGATTACAAAGGCTGCCAATAACATAAAACATGATCATGCCGAAGTCATGTGGCCCTGGTATAGCAATCTTGCTAAACATAACTATCAGAAACTTTTGCCGTTATTTTCTGCAATAACCCAAGATCCCATTGGCTTTTAGTCGAGGGAACCGGGCCGATGCTATCTTCTGGGTTAGCCTACAGAAATATGTCATCCCTGCAGCGCTCTATTTAAAGATGTTATGCTGCATGCAATCTGCAAATCATCCACAATATGACATAGATGTAATCTTGAGAAAACATTAAATATTAAAGAGCATCCGAGGAAGGTACGTTGAGTCTTAAACTAGCCTCTGCAGCATCACTCACTCTCCAGGTCCGGCACAGTAGCAGTAACACTGTTGCTGATTGGTCAGATGCTGCGGATCCCAGTCTAAGGACGACAGCTGATAGGGAAGCCGGAGTTTCATAAACTGCATGAGCCGGGCGAAGCGTCCCCGTTTGAGGGCCCCTCCTCTCTGAAAAACACAATTTTAGGACAGAACTGATTGGTCGGTGACCCAACTCCGGTTGCTGTCATGTCAGAGCAACGAGGGAGACGGATCATATTGGAGAGAGAGAAGGCAATCCGTCTCATTTTATTGTAGGTCAGTTGTGAGAGATAGTGTCCAAGGCAGCGGAAGTCTGGACAATGAGATATGGACATTGAGCGATTGACAATTAACTGGGTGCTTTCTCATCTCATATCTACAGAACTGGAGCACATGTGATTGATTGACTTTAAATGCACTTCTCTCAACTTCAGCATAGTTTCTCAGCTTCATAACTATTGATCTGCCATGATTTCTCGGACACAATGCAGAACATCTAATACTGAAGTCAATACTGAGCGAATTAGTGTGCTTTTGCCTCCAATAAACCCATTACCCACTGTATATTCGACTGGATTTCCAGCATATCACACGCTGAATGTTTTTCCCCAGAGTGCGAGACAAACAGATTAGCAGCCTGACCTTGGTTGCGACTGCAAAGACACATTGCCGACATATCCACGAGTCGCTGTCTGCTTCCGGTTCGATGGTTGGCGTGTGGCACTCTGGATGATAACCTGTAATGGAAGGAGGAGGCAGAGCGTTTAATTCGTGTTTATAAGACAGACAGCTGGAGTGACAATAATGGCAGAGCAGCACCATGTTTAGTGCTCTGCTGGTTTGTTTCAGCAGCATGCAAAACAGTTTACTATACTATTTTGCATCCAGGGAGCAGGGTTTGTCTGCTTTTTCTTCCAAACAGACTGTGTTTGGGTGACAGAACTGTGAAGACATGCCAGTAAATCTTGCTGCTATTTCGTGCTTGTCTGCTGTTCTGTGTTGTTGGGTTTTTTTTAACCATGCCTACAGGTTACTTGGCTCATCACTTTAGTCCAGACTGCCATATCTCAGCAACCATTGAATGGATTGCCATGAAATTTTGGATAGACAAAAACAATCCCTGGAGGATAAATCCTACTGACTCTGGTCATCCCCTGACTTTTCTTTCTAGCGCTCCCATGATGGTTTTGGGTGAAAATATCTCTACAACTATTCGATGAGTCGCCATGCAGTGAGGCTCAAACATTTCTGTCCCCCTCAGGATGAATTGTGATAACTCTAGTGACCCCTGTCTCATACTTTATGCCTAAATTCATGCAGAAGTAATGACTAAGTATTGTTCACTGTTGTATCATATTCACTTTACGACCCATTAATGCGTCTTTCCTGAGGCAAACTGAGCCAGTTAGTGCCTGCTTGATATTTTAAGTGAATAGCTGGGTTGTCTGCCAAAGCAACCCATATGTCGCAAAAGACCACTACGGCCATTTTTAAGTTTTCTTGCGCACCTTCCCTTCCCAAACATAGGGTAGTGTAAAAAAGAAAGCTGTGATATGTCAACTAATTTTCCTAATAAAAATCATAATAAAACACTAGTCTGCTCCTGTGGCCCTGCGTCAAATCCAACACCAATAAACACGTATGTTTGCATATGAGTAGCTTCATTTCTGTCAACCAAACTTTAAACGAACTTTTAAAATGTTACAAAAAAAAAAAGTGCACATTAGGTGCGTTTCCATCAAGTGTGTAGGAGTGAATAAGATAAGCTGTGTATTGTGGTCAGAAGGTGGCACTACAGGCTATGTTACACAAACAGAGCAGAAGAAGCAGAGGTCATGGACTAGAAGAAAAAAAAACCTCAAAGAAGAAGAAGAAACACACACAAACAAATCCCAGGCCATCTACAAGATTGGAAAATGGGAATATCTGGAAAGGTGGCAGAAACAGTTCAGTATGTCAGTATGTCTCACATTAAAGGTTCAATATATATGTGCTTATGTGAAGTTTGCGTCAGTTTGTGCTATGAGCTGGTTGTTTGTTGACGTCAGCTCACTCCACACTGTCGCTGCAGCAGAGGAAGCAGAAGAGAGCCACCGGAGAACTAAGGAGCATAAGGATTTTCACGGAAAAACCCAACGCAGATCCTCTACGTAGACGTCAGTGTACAGGCTTTAATCGTGGCAACTGAGACATTTGGTAGCGTAGAAATAGTAGATATATAGTAGAGTTAGCTAACGTCAACAAGTGACCAGCTCCCACCACAATAGACTCCAACACAAACTTCATGTAAGAACCCGAACATGAACAACTCTTTAACCTTTAAGCACATTAACTCTCTTTGGAAAAAGCCTAAAATTACCTTAAGTGTTTTTCCAAATTTTGGCATTCCCATTCACCTTTTCTAACGTGATGCTTCAAATTTTGCATAAAAATATGGTGAATGAAGCTGAGCTGGTGTTACTTTTGGGAGACATTAATAGATATAAAAATACGCTCGATGAAAGACATTTCAAGTGAAGGAAAATATGTCGTGACACGTTCTTTGCAAAAGGTGAGCCAAAGATATGAAGTCCCACGATAAGGGAACTATGTATATTTTTTCTTATACTTTAAAAAATGCAAATATTCCAAAAAAAGATGTTTGGCGGGGTTTGCCCCGTGATAAAGTTCCCTGTCTGTGGATACCTCATTCGTTTCCTCCTTGTCACGATGCAGGTGTAACAACTCATATCTATCACTTCTGTCATATGCTTTCCCTGTTATTTACCATACCGTGTCAAATCTTCAAGGTCAGTGCGAGAAGTGTTGGAGACCCACCGTTTGACAGTGCATGATGAGGCGTGCTTCCTTACCGTGGCGACATTTAAGACAATTTATGAGTGGTTCTTTAAGAGGCGGAGCGTCACAAATACAGCAAACTTCTTCCACTCCAGCAGCGACTGAGGCAAACAGAGGAAGACAGAAAGACAGAGAGACAGAGAGACAGAGGAAGAGAACAGAGCCAAAGAGGAAGTGAGAGAGGGAGAGAGGGCAGTCAACGGCATTAATTTATGTATATTGATTCACATCCTTGCCACCTCATTGATTTCAGTGTCTCCTGCACCCTTTAAGATTTCACTTCATTTGACGGGCGGATATTCAGTCTGGCCCTAACAAGAGTCCAACTTCCCCTTTGCTTGATGACATGCAGAGTGGGGGCGCCATTGCCCCGAGGAGTCGTTAGTCTAATAAATTCATAAATAGACTCTAATATACCAATTACGTCCAAGCGCGGCCCCATTAGAATACTCGCAGCATTCTGCATCATAACCTGGGATGCGAATGTGCTTTATTTTTGGCTTTTCCTGATTGACAAAACAAGTCACAGAGCTGAACGAGAGGTTTTCATAAAGCAGGGAATCAGGGGTCAGGATGCCCCTCAACGGTCAAAGAACATTACAGGAAATCATTAAACGCACAGCAGAAAAATGTTTATTAGAACTGCATAGATTAATCAGTTAATCAGCAGATTCTTTTTTTAATCGATTAGTAGTTTCTGTGACTTTTAAGAGTGCCCCAAATGTCCTGGTTTTGTCTGCTTTTCTTTGTCTTATAGTAAATTAAATATACTTCTCACGGTTCTCTAAGGAGCGAGGTCATTTTATCCAGAGTCTCCAGATACATCCAGAATACGTCCCAACGGTGTCACGGTGTAATACCATCCCGTGGACTCGTTATTGACAGTTATTTTCTGTTTTATTTTCTGTTATATTCTGTGCTTTCTCCTCAGCAAATTGTGAGAAGTGTACGTTCTGGTCGGTGTCCATACAAAGGATGCCTCTTACGAGACGCTTTCACACTAAGTTTTATCAATTAACTGAGCCACCAACTGGCAGATTGATTGATAAAGAAGTTCATTGCAGCCCTCATTAACACGTTTTCAGACTCTGCTTTGGACATTTCGGTAACACTTCTTTCAGTCCACCTCCAAAGAGTTTACAGAGTATTTGTAACATTTCAACAGCTTCATAGGTGAGATTCAACAATTCAGCTGTTTCACTTTGTCACAGATACTCTACAGACAACGCACTGAACATCTTTGACTTTTTCACCTTTTCGTGCATGAAATATAAGAACAACGATCCATATTTTTGGCGTTTTTGTTAGTTAAAATTGTGTTTATATTGAAACCCATGTCGTTTTTTTAAAATTCTGTTTTAAATGACATATTTCATATGGAACATAAGCTGATGAAATGTTACAAATGCTCTCTGTAAGCGGACTATCCAAATAAACGACAACATTTCTCTCCACAGGCCTCTAAAAAGTTGAAATAAATTATTCTGAGAAGAGAAAACATCTTTTTGGTCACAACTCTGAGACACAGCCTGTCACAAGGAGCCACATACAGAAGCTAGTTCATTTTTCACGGTAGTGGTAGAAGCCAAAATGTTGTCACGATGCCACAAAAATGGTAGCAAGTAAAAGAATCAGAAAAGTATCTTCCAGAGTTTCACTCAACTCCTCGGGCAAAGTTTCTGAGTCAAAAAAACGAAACCAAGCTAAGCAAAAACGCCCAAAATGTCCTGGTTGCAGCTGCTTTTCTTTGTCTTACATCAGAGTAAAATGAAATCCCTTTTGGTCGGCTGACAAAGCACGTCACTTACAAGATCCTTTTGTACTATTTTTCAATGATTTATTAAATTCATTGAAATAAAAATCAGCAGACTATCTGATAATGGAACTTATTTACAGCCCTCATTTGCATGTACATTTCTTAAAAGACACAAAACAACAACACAAAAACACGATCGATGATGCCCTCCTTTACACATTCTTCTTTGCTTTGCTCAAGAATACATTTCTGGAAGTTATTGCGGTCACACTTTATGTGGATCATCCACCTGCAGAGAGTTTGCAAAGTATCTGTAACACTTCAACAGCTTGTAAGTTAAGCTTTCTTGTGTATCTTCATTTCGTTCATTATTGCTGCATTTTGTATTTTAGCAGTTGTACTGTTAAGTGCTGTATTGTTACCTTCTATAGCAATGTTCCACAAAAGGCACGATATAAATAAAGTATGACTTGACTTATTGTTTGACTGGTCACAACTCGTAGATGCAACATGGGACACAGCCGTTACTCTGTTTTTTTTAGGATAGTGTTGGAGCCAAAACGTTGGAATCCTCCACTTGTGTAAAAAAAAAAAAAAAAAAAAAATTCTCCATCTTTCAGAGTTTCATTCAACTCCTCGGGCAAAGTTTCCGAGTGAAAAACAAAACCCTTCAGTGTGGGCTCAGCTGAGAATCTGTGCATGTAAACTCCAACTTGGTGACATTTTTATTTTTAAATTTTTTTTTTTTTTTTTTTTTTTGTTATCAGTAGAACTCCAAAGTGCTCCCAACAGGAAGCCATTTACTCTTCTGGCCCTAGAGAGGAGAAGGAGAGGGAGAGAGGGGGAAAAAAGAAGAGTTCTTCTTACATGAGTGAATGTCCTTTCTTAGGACCCAGAACTCTGAGTTGTCCTCAAATCTCACCAGACAACATTGCTTGACTCCATCTACCTGCGAGGGAGATAGCAGGTGAGCAAGAATGATTGACAAAACTAAATGGAAGTCTTTTCAAATCCAGGTGAACACACTCCGTGACTCACACAACACACACGACACACACAACACACACACTCCGTCGGCACACCCACGCAACCCACATGCACTTACTCTTTTCACATTGCCGAGGTACAGTAGTCCATCACTCCATCGAGCCAACACATCATCTCCTTCACTCACTCCCCCCATCCTGAGGAGAGAGAGATGGGGAGGAGAGAGAGAGAGAGCAGGGCTCATGTGAAATGGAAATCCGATTTATTCGCTGAATACTTTGCTGCCATTGCTGACAGAGGGGGTTTATGGCCCCGGCATTTTTTTTTTTTTTCTTTTTTCGGCTGGCTCTCAGACAGGCTTGGGCTAAGTGCAAAGGGGTTAAATCCCCCCCCCTCCTCCTCCTCCTTTTTTTTTTTTTTTTTTTTTTAAGAAGAGAGCATAGCGACAGCCTGTATCTTACCACAGTGAAAGATGAGAGTGAGTACACAACCAGAGAGCAAGACAAATGATTACTGCACACATGAAACACACACACACACGCACAAAACACTGCATGATGACTGCTGCAATACAGTTTGATTGAATGAGCAAAGAGCATTGTGCAGCAGCTACTTCAAGCATCTGCCAGGCACTTTGCCGTTTGTCTCCTCGCTTCTTAAAAACTTGCATAGATGCATGAAATGACTGTGCAAGGCATTATCTCTGCACGTTGAGCATTTGTTCCAGTGCATGCACTCAAGTCAAGACAGACGCAGGATACATAACAGCCTTTGTGAATCAAAGAAGAAAAAGGGGGAAATGAGGCAAATTGTACACTAAGCTGGCTGGCTGGCCGGGGTGAAGGGTACCTGTCAAGTCGAACTCCTTTCCGTCGGGGTCACAGTGATTCCTGGCCAGGCTGGACATGCAATGCCCTCATCTGCTGTGGATCTCCGCTGCCCAATTAGTGCCCGCTCGGATGCGCAGCCTGCGTGTTTGCAAAAAGTGGCTGATGTGCATGTATGTCCCCGTCTGTGCCAAGGAGCGCCTGTGTGTGTGTGTCAGTCAAGCCGTCAGCGAGGAGGAGGAGGAGGAGGAGGAAGAGGAGGAGGAGGAGGAGAAGAGGAG
>JAPQRN010000009.1:3088391-3104445 GCA_037367275.1 Coranthus polyacanthus | reverse complement strand
CACGCCTGCTCTGACCGTGAAGAGCAGCGGTCAGACCCAGAGAGGCCCACGCTGCTCTCCCACGAGCCAACAGCGGAAAGTTCCAAGTCGAACGAGCAAACAGAGCCCGACCCAGAGCCGAGCGGTCAGACGGTCTTTGTGGAGACCCTGGCCCTGATCAGCCGTGTCTTAAAAACTGAACTGAACTACAACATGCTGATTAACATTCATACAGCAGCGGGCTGCGTTCCTGTGTTTTTCTATAAGGACGTATTTTGTGCAATATGTTGAAAACAGGTTTCCTGTTTGCTTTAACTTCTATAAATTTGTTGATATTGTACATGTATTATGACGTCCATTGCTGCTATGGCCTTTACTGATCAACTCTTGTTAATTGTATCATGAATAATGTATTTTTGCACCTTAAATTATTCAATGTGTCTTATGTAAATAAACAAAGAGAAAATCCACCAAACCAGGCGTATGTGTGATTATTTGCTGGCACGTGTCTTCAGGTACAAAGTGTAAAAGTGCTTTCACACCTGAGGACGAAGGACACCATGATGTTAGAGAACAGTCTTCACCTCTGTAATCCGAAAAAATATACCAAACATCTGACATTTCAGAACCAAATAACATGTCCAGTACTGGTTTATATGACTATAACAACCAAACTTGTATTAACACATGATGAAAAATTATTGTTCAATTTGCAGGAATACAATTTGATCCGGAGGTGTAGTTGCGTGCGTAAAAGTAAAGGCGACATTCCCGTGCGCAATGTCCTATCTTTGTGAGTATTTTTCATCGATACTGAGAGAAAAGTGATGTGTTGTCTTTATATACGTATCAAATTAAAACATTAACACTGTTTTTTAGTCAAAGTCACCATTAGTATTTATTACTGCGTAAAGAACATGCCACTTGTTCCGTGCGTAAAGTTGTTCTTGTGATTTAATGAAGGCGACCTCTCTTTATAAGATTCTAATGCATCTTCAATTTAATTTGGAACGGTTTTACTTTTCTATTTCAAGGTATTCACTTGTGATCCGATCTCCTGAGAGATATTTCTAAATTACATCTCAACTGTCGGTGAATGCTCGTGGGAACGCGGGAAGTCTTTCCTCTTTGCCACCCGTGATGTATCAGTTTTAGCAGGTAGTAAAGATGTAAATGCAGCGACATTTCCCCCTTTCCCACGAGAACGAGCTGAAACCCACGACGTCACCTAACGTGAGAAAAGTCGGTGTGTGGGACAGTAACATAAACAATGAATTCCGACCACGCTTTAAATGCATGACAAGTGGATGAACATACATATGAAACGGTGCTCTGCAGGAAGAAGCGCGTTTGATCAAATGGGTTTTGGTTTCTCACGAGGGTGCAAGGCCATCTCTGCGTAAAACCGTGGGAATTAAAGCTCAAATCGCCCGCACATTATTCCATTCATTCATTACACACCTAATTTAACAACAGGCACGAACCAAGTTTGAAACATAACGTGTGTTTCAGTTACACTTTGACCTAATTCAGATTCAAAGGAAGATCACACGTTAGATCTGCAAATAACATGAATTAAAAGGAAATAACAGCGGTTTAAAAGTCACTTTATTGCATGCATCAGTTGACATGTTTGTCTTACTGTGAACGGTTTAATTTCTCCTTGACACCATCTAAAATAGTCAGCAAAATATCCTGACAGGATCAGTTTGGGCCTCATCAAACGTGCATTTTAAGATTAGCGACTCAATACAACAATATTTAATCATTGCTTTGGCACAGTTTTTCCAAAAGAGCTCCATTTCATCAACTCCTTTTGGTCTTCAGTACAGCACCATCTGAACTTCAGTCATTTACAATCATGGGGTTGTTGGTGCTGTCAATTATGGAAAGATTATGGAAATACATAAGATATAAATACTGTAGCTTTGAGGAAAAAAAGTGCAACAAATCCAGAGGAAGTATTTAAAATGCAGATAAAACTCTCCTTTCAGAACTGTATTAGAGTAACGATAATGGAGTCAGAACTCTGGCTTTACATTGCAGTAGATCGTACATTCACTCAAAGCACAATGATAGATGTGACCATAACTGCATCACTTTGTTTTTTCTGCTCTGTATCCTCTATCCAGAAAATACTTCTATCACATGTAGGTTTCAACTTCCGAACAAAAACACTGTGCGCTTATACTGTAAAAAAAACAACATCATTTATGCTCCAATATCAGCAACTCAGTGCATTTGCAACATTTCAAATGATCAGCAACTACAGGTTCATTACAATAATACTTACCTGGGAAAAATATGGACCCATATGCAAACGTAATATATGTACATATACTGAAATATATGTACATATGAAATGAAAACATTATTTACATATATGTACAAACTACAGTATATATGAAACCTGTTAGAAATCAGAAACAATTTCATATATTGACGTGTGTATATATGTACATATTGAAATATTACTATGTTTATGTTATATGTGTTATAAACTCATATCTTCATATATCCAGTGGAAGTATGTGATAGTAATATACCACCTTGGGCAGGTACGTCTCACATAATTCACTGATCTTTAGGTTTTTGTGTTAAAATGTAAACGTTTAATAATAAAAATAAAAAAGATCCGATGCTCTCTTCTAACAAAAGGTGACAAGGCCTTTATTCAAATGGCTATTTCATGATGGAGTTTTGCACGTTAAAATCTTGGTTGAAAAAACTGAACCAAAACACTGTAAATATTAATTTGGGATGTAACATACAGTGACAGCAAACATACGAATACTTCACAATTACCACAATGTCCCACAATTGTGCTACGTCTTGATATTTTCTGCTTCCTTAAAGGGCTTAAGAACAAATCATGGTGAAGAGAACACGTTCTCTTTCTCAACATGGCTTTAGTGGCTCATTAGAAGTCATTATGTCTCATGAAGGGTTGAACGGAAGGCGGTTAAAACATCTTTACAGGGCTGTTTGTGTGGAGTCGTTTGGGTTGTTTGACCTCTCACCTCTGGTTTTCTGCTCTGCGTTCATTGAACTCACCGCTGCCTGTTCGCTTCTGCTGGGATTGTCAAAATTTACAACCGGAGGGCGATCTGATTGGCCGGCAGCTTCTGTGGGTGGGGAAACAACCACTCTCTCTATGGGCTCATTGGTTGTTTGGTCTGTTACGATGACATAATTGGGCTCTGGCTGGTGGGCACTGGGGCGGCGCTGCAGTGCATGCTGGGTGCAGGAGAAGGAGCGCTGCCGAGGAGCAGGTTGGGGAGACAGGAAGTGAGGTGTCACTGCTCTGGGGACTTCATGATGCCTGTCACGATCCTCGTCTTCTGAGGTCACTTCCTGTAAGGTGCTGATTGGCCGAGGAGAGCGGCCCATGATTCTTGGAGGGACCAGCGCCGTTGCTGATTGGTTGAGCTGTGGTCGCCAGTTCTGAGGGGAGGGGTACTGTACTCTGCCCATCGACCAATCACTGACAAGATAAGAAAGTCATCACAATATCAGACTGCAACCCACGGGCTGAAGGCCTGTCAACAGCGATGGAATAAAACAAGGACTGTAAGGATGCATTCACTACACTTGTATCACCATCTGAAATCTTAACCTATCGCCAAAAATATTTTGTGAGGTCACAGCGACCCTGGCCTTTGACCTCTGGCCACCGAAATCTTTTCAGTTAATGGTTGAGTCCAAATCAATGTCTGTGCCAAATCTGAGGTCTTTTTGCCATTCTTGAGGTATATTTTGAAGAGCCAAGTTTGGCATTTTGGCCATCACCATCTTGCTTTAATAGAGCCAGAAGTGACTGTATTTGGATAAGAAGTTGGAGCTGTGGAATAGCAAGCAGTGCTACTCTCCAAGCTAATGCGACCACCAGTGCAACTTAGTGAAAACACTGACCTCACTGCTCACTAGGAAATGTTATGTTCAACTCCAACGCGTAATCTCAGCTAAGTCTCTGTGCGTGGATTATGTTTCTCAGACCTCACCTTTGTGGCGGTGGGGTCATATCTCGATGTCCTATGATCCCAGAGAAGGATGCGCTTCTCCCAGGCAGGCCTTGTGATCCCACCCACGGCGAGTACATGAGAGCGCGCTCCTCCCACAGCATTTCATTGGTCGACTCTACAGGAACAGGCACTCGTTGGATTTGGTGGGCCAATAGGAGCTCCAGGACCTGATGGTGCATGCCCTCCCTGGCTACGTCGATAGGCCGGCGGCCCCTCCTGTCGTGAAGTTCCAGATTGGCGCCGTGAAGAAGGAGAAGCCTGGCGGTGTCATAGCAGCCATGCAGGGCGGAGAGGAACAGCGCTGTTTCACCCTAAAGGAGAGTCAGGAAGGTTGTCACATACTGTTGGTGACCATAATACTGCAGCTTATAGCAACTGTCAAAAAAATTAAATTAAGGTGACCTCAGACCCTTTAAGGTCCTCCAACACAAACTTCACATAAGCGCATGAATATTACACATTGAACCTTTAATGTTGAAAATTCCACCAAACAGATTCCACTAAATAGCTGCAAATATTGTTAAATACTAATGTTAGTAAAGGGGTTACGATGCCATTAACAGCAAACCAAATGAAACTGGCCGTTACACTGTATAAATGATAGATTTTTCTGAATTTCAACATTGTTCGATATGATGTAATGTACACAAGTCAACGCAATATATATCACAATATTGATATTATTACAAATCAAAATCAAAAGTGAGAGTAAGCAACTTCAGGTGTTTTCCTTCCCCTGGTCTTTATTATTTTAGCCTAAAATATCACCAAATATTTGAGTCTTGAGGTGTTGAAGATTGAAGTGTGGGACGTCCAGGCATCTACATTTAAATTAAGAATGTTCACTTGTGGGATAAAGAACCTTTCTGTTAGCTTACCTTGTTGTCTTGCAGGTCCACTGCGGCCCCGTAGCGAATGAGCGTCCTTGTTAAGGACAGGTGGTTTACAGAGCATGCCCAGTGCAGGGCTGATCTCCCTGAGAAAGACAGTGTGTGTTCAGAGTGGAGGGGAGGTGAGGGGGGGAAGAAGGGAGGGAGTAAGTCAGCCCATGAACAACCATTACACAACAGAGACGAGCCCGGATGGTGGAGGAGAGAGGGAGGATGGAGGGATGTGATGATGATCAACCGCTTTAGTCAAAGTTGGAGAGACGTGAAGGACAGAGAGCACACGGGACAAAACAGAGGAGGATAGAGACGGCAAACATGAAGAGACAAACAAAAACAGACGTCCATGAGAAGCAAAAAAGAAAGAGAAGGAAGGATGAGCAACAAAGTTAATATGTCCATCAACCCGAGTTCTGCAGCTACAGTACATTAACTTTGTTCTGAGTCAGAGGAGGGCAGCAGGGGATCTGGAAGAGGGAAGCCATGGAGAGACAGGGACAGGACGGGAGAGGAGGGACACAAAAGAGGACGTGGGAGAGACGGGGTAAGTTACACCACTTCAACTCAACCCCTCAGGTGTACAGGAAATCACAGCATGCCCATGAGCTGGATACACACACATCCACAAGTTTTAACCCCTTCACGCATTGCATTTACATATTCCATTTGAAAAGGCCATTTAACAACAAAATGTACACTTTACAGACACAATTTACAGACGTCGTATGAATTTCTGTGGAATGTTTTAGATGAAGACTGTGATTAATTTAACATTACAAATTCCACTATTGAACACAACATTGTGGAAAACCCATAAAACCTTTTTTCTTTGGTATAATTGACATCAATTTGTTTGTAATAAGCATTAGTTAATAGGTATTAAGGTCCTTATAAGTCCTAATAAGATGCTTGTTAACAGTGTTATGTAAACACGTTCATTATGAAACATATTTATTGCTAGATTTTAAGACATGTTTTAAAAACTTGTTAATAGTTTATACACTGCTTAAGAACACTAATAAAAGCGTTATGAATATATTTTAATTGTTAATAACAGCATTACAAACACATTTCACTTTAACTCTTTAACACCTATTAAATATACTAGGCTCTTTTTGTTGCTTTAATTAAGAGTAATATATACTTTATTATTAATGATTGTAGTAATAATTCAGACTCAGATTAACTTTATTCATCCCTAGGGGAACTTCATGAATTGTATTTCTATTATCAACAATAATAAAATAAAATTATTTCTACGATTTCAGTATTTTTCTACATTGAGGTAAATGGTATGTTGTAAAAGTGATGCATTACTAATTAAAGGCCTGTTTGAGGCTGTGTCTGTGGTAATTCTTGTTACAAGAACTAAAGCGTTACAAAGAAAAATTCCTAATAAATTTAAAAATCATGTTTTTTGTTTTTTTTTAGATGTATGAAAGGGTTAAAAAGCAGTTTCTGCCCTGATCTCCTGTCAAAACATCTGCTGGAAACAGGACTGATCTCATGCTGGTTTGACACTGAAGCTGCATTTGGACATAAGTCTTTGGTTCTGTTTTAGTTTGTCTAATTACATGAAATCTGTTCAGTCCATTCTAAACGTTACAGGAAAATGGCATTTGAAATCTTGACAACTTTATTAAATGAAAACAGGCACCAAGAGTTAAATACAAATGCTACAGTTTGGGGTTGAGCCACATTCTCAGAGAAGCATTACCAGTATGATCAGTGTTGTTGACCGGTACTCCTGCCCGCAGCAGCTCCAGGACCACTCTGTCCAGACCGCTCCGCACCGCTCGGATCAGAACCACAGAGCCATCTGGACCACACCACTCTGCAGACTGCCACCACAACCAAACCATCAAGAAAACGTAAAGGAAATACTGTACATATGGCATAATAAACATCAATACTCAAAGAAACAGTGGAGAACGGAACAAAACTCAGAACAGACCTGCTGAGGAGGACTGAGCAGAGGAGGCGGCATGGCGTTCCTCTCCCATCCTCTAGGTGGAGCTGTTGAAAAGCAAAAATCATTTTAGATGGACTTCCAACAGATAAACTGTGTGTAACGTTTGTATTACTGCAATAATGACGTCGGGATGCACATATAATTGTATTTGTATGGCTTTGAACCGTTGAATTGTACATCAGCGTTCTCTTATATTACTTCACTAACTGCAACATCTGAATAAGATGTTGTCTGTCTTAAATGTGATATAAATTCTATTTCTATTCTACAGGTACAGTTTACTCTTTCCACTTGCCTTGCCTGGCACTCTAACATAAATGATAAATGTTAAAGATAGTAACTAGAGAAGCAGAAAAATAACGCTGCACTCACACCGTGCCTTTCTATATGTATGAGTGAGAGTTAAATTCAGTAATGATTCTGCCAGCTTATTACACACAATTATATTTCTGGCTGTGATATAATAGATATAGATATGGTATTAAAAGTCATAAAATGTTGGCAGCTGGGAATAAATGAATGGATTAAATAAAGATAAATAGATAGAGATAAAGATAAATATACAAGTGACGTTTCATTACGCGGTATAGCCCGTCGTGTCTGCGAGGGTCCAGCCCGGTACTGTTTCTGCTCGGAGGTCCTGTGGTCACAGATGGAGGCGTCCTCTTGTCGCTTGGAGCATCGAGCGCTGATGTCTTCCATCGAACTCTGAGTAAAGTCTGTGTCACTGCCAATGTCCTGGTCCCTTTTCAGAGGTCTGAAAACAAAAGCAAAGTTCTGACACAAGAAGCTGCTGGAGTCCTCCTCAGTCCTCCACACTGTTCTTCAAGAAACAAGAAATAACACAAACTTTATAGTTAAATTTATAAGAAACTACAATCACCACCTAAGGGTTGGTCAAGTTGCAGTTTACATCCATGTCTGTCCAGACTCATATGGTATGATTCCAGTGAATAACTTACAGTGAGAAACATGATATCTTTACATAAAGGCTATTCATAGGAGTAGGTGTTGAATGAAAGCCTTAGGGATATAAAATGTCATCACTTCACACGTGTGTGATTCTTTTCACAATTACTGTATGAATTCTTGAATTATGGCCCAAAATGTGTCTTGTCAGGTCACAGTGAGCTCGACCATTAACCTACAGAATGTATAAAAGATGTGGACGTAGCTGCTGCGACGTCACACATTGGTTTTTGGACTGCTGTTTTTGTTGGCATTTTGTCACCATCTTGGTTATTTGAAGCTGGGAAGCTGGAAGTGTCCGTATTTGGACAGGAGTTTGGAGCTGGGGAAGAGTGAGGGGTGGAAACTCACCAAGCTAATGTATATTGAAAACACCAACCACACTGCTAGCACTGCTAACTGCAAGGAATTTCAGCTACTTGATAAATGTACATTACAGTTGTGTGTGATGACAGTAATGTAAATGTAGGGTATAAACACACTAATTAGCAGGCTAGCTGACACACAATGCTGAATTAATGCTTACTTTAGCCAGTGCAGCTAAGTTACGCTAACAGGCCAGGTTATAATTAAGTAAGGCTAAATTTCATCAAACATTTGTGCAACAAAATCCTTTGACAGTCTTTTGAGTAACGTCTCAACCATAGTTACGGTAGAACTGTCTGTCAGGAAAAGATATGTTTTATTCAATAAACAGAAGTTCTCTGAAAGTCTGATTCGGCAGGAGAGTGAGCTGTTTAGTGGAGCAATAATTCAAAGATGGACCACCAGAACACAAAAAAATATTGATTTAGGAGTTTGAGAGAGAAGTTGAATGTAAATCTATGGGAGTCAGGCCTTTTTGGAGCAGCATCTAGTGGCTGTCAGCTGTATTACACTTTAAGATCCTTAACTTTAGAGCTGCAGAACTTGTCCTTTAGGTTTGACTTGATTTAGAGCCAGCCTCATGTACCAATTCAAGGAACTGCAGGTTTTTGACACTTCCGCATTGACTTCATTTTCAGGTTGCCACTTGCTTTGACTACCAAATTCTAATCAATTCATCCGTCATCACGTGGCCGTCTCTGGCAAATTTAAAGAATTTCCGTCTGGACGTTTCTGAGATATTGAAATGGACAGACTGATGGACAGACAACCACAGAGGCATAACATCTCATCTACAGAAGATCTCATCTACAGAACATCTACACAAGTCAAGTCATAAAAGTGACTGCTGTTGAGCAAAAAAACACACAATCATTTACAATATTTCTATTTCACTGCATATTTTACCAAAGTAGACATATATCGTGGTAGACTATGAGGAACAAGCCCTGACATCTCACTACACCCTCAAAACATATTATTAGAGCTGCAACCTTTATCTCTCTCCCTGACTTCATCAGCAGACTAAACATCCTCTCATGTCTTTCACAGCAGCTTCCCTGACCTCATTCGAATGGCGTCCTCCCCCAGCGGTTCCCTCCTTCTCTTTTTCTCCGCTTCCTTCGCTTTCTTCTTTTTCCTCAGGCCAATCCTGTCCTTCTCTCTGCTGGATCTGACCCTCTGCTCCTGGTGGACCGCGTGCGTTGTCCACACTTTGGATTTCCCGTCTTTGTCCGTGGCCGTGGACCGGTGTCTCACCCTGTTGCTGCCTTCCCTCTCGACCCGCTGCTGCCTCACTCTTCTCACCACCAGGAACACGACCAGGGCCAGGACCAGCAGCAGGCCGATCGCTATGGCAACCACTGCCCATATCCATGCGGGGGTCGGCTCTTTAAGAGGAGGACCGGACACATTTATTTTGAGACATCTGACTACTCAGTATTAATATGTGATTGTACTCTTGGTGGTTTGCTTTCCACCAACTCGAGGGAAACTATGGAAGACCAGAGAGGTCGCGCAAATAATTATATAGGATTTAATTATCTTAAATGGTGATTTTCTTAAAAGTCACAACCTGTAAAATCAAAACTGTGAGCTTAAAGATGCTAAAGTTGACAGAACTGCAGAGTAAGGTGATAAACACAGTATCAATGTTACTTTCACCCTCTTATCTGTTCTATCAACCTGTCAACATCAGGAATTTCACAATTAAATTATTGTTTTTAATTGGTTTAAAGTTTAACCATTTTGCTCTTGGCAAAGCTAAAACAACCAAGGCTTGATTCAGTGTAAGTTTAGGTCTAGTTAGAGTTCAATAAAACTAAGCAGAACTCTGTTGCTTGCTGTTAAAAAGTCATCTTAGTTTAGTAAAAGCAGGTTTACTGATGCAAACTGAAACTGTGAAAGTTTAATGAGTATGGCGATAGTTGCATACCAAATTAAAATGAATTAATAAACAAATTAAAACCAACTTTGTGTGATGTTGGGACCTAGTAAGTATAAAAGATGAGGAAACATATTAACTGTCAGCCAGCAAACAATATAATAAAACCAAACCAAACTGTTAGATTTGTTTGTTAGATTTGTCAAATTTCTCCTCCTTTGACAAAAACGTGTTTCCTGCATTAATGGAGCAGTAAGGCCAAATAATAGAAGGTATAAAATGGACAAGAGCACAGTAAGTATATAAAGAACCTGCCTGGAAGCAACTGGCAGAATGTTTTAGCCACGGTTGACACCCAGTTTGTCCTGTTCACCTCCATAACAGTTTCCTTAATGGACTGGTATCTTGACAGAAATTTGGCATCATGAACTAAACGGAGTTGAGCCTGTCCCTTAACTTTCTTTGAGGAAACTGCTTCTTTCACTCAATCCATCTCAGAACGGCAGTCATTTTAGAGGGTAAACCTCCTCAAGTGTAAGTTTAAAGCTAATACTGGGTCACATTTTAAACTGGAGTTTAAAGTTTTGGTGCAGCAGAATTAAATTTAATATAAGTTTAATATAAAAACTGAACTGATGTTTAGGTTTGAATGTTATCTCTCTTGGTGTAGCTAGCTAGTTTTAAAGTTTGGTGAGACATAATACAAGTTAAACCATGATTTAATTGGGTTTAAAAATGACTCCTTGTTGGTGCAACCCAGTCTAAAAATGAAACGAACAGCCGTCACACCTACACACTGGAAACGGAAAAGGTGTTTTATACTGTTTTCACTGGATGAAATTCAAAACTGGATGAGCGAGTATTGTGGGATGAAACAGGACATGTAAGCGTACCTTCAACTTCCTTTTCCAGTCTTTCCTCATCTCTGCTTCCTATTTCCTCTCGGACACCTCTTATGCTGACGACAGCCTTCAGCTCTGGCAGCGTGGTGAACGAGGAAGGCTTCAGCAACATGACGGCTCGGAGGAAACTGCCCGCCTCAGTGGCATAGGGGAAACAGGTAGAGGGTAGGGAGGAGCAGGGCCTGTTGTCCACTTGGAGGAAAAGGAGGGAGCTAGAAAAGAGAAGGAAACCATAGGAGCTCCTGAAGTCAAAAAAGACGCAAACCATTTCCAGAAAGTGACCTGGTAGAAGCATGAAGTGGTGCACAATTTCTGACACTCCCAATCATAATGGAACTCTAGACAGCCGCATTTCATTCAGCACCCACCCGTTTGCGTCAGTCGGCGATGCTTGAGCCAGCAGGTCTGCGAGCTGCTGAGGCTCAAAGTCAAACAGGTTCCTGTTCGTGGCGAGAGGGGTGGAGCCTCTTAGCTTGAGAGGCGACTGAAGGAGGACGGTGAGCGCCCAAAGGAGGGAGCTGTTGGAGAAGCTGCCCTGTTGTAGAGGGATGTTGGTGTGGAGTACCAGGGTGCCCTTAGCCCACAGGGGGCTCTGCTGGGTGATGCAGTCGCTGCCGTCCCACCCGCAGGGGGCGCTGTCACATCCATGGTCGCAGAGGGAGTTGCCATAGTGATTGCGACAGTACTGGATGTGGCCTGGGCTGCGAGCCACGACGGGCAGGGATGTAAAGAGACAGAGTAAATTAAGAATAAATAATCCAGTGTCTTTTCCAGAGCTTTTAAACACATCTCAAGTTGACAAACAAGACAAGATGAACCTATTGTAATAAAATTAAACATTAAAATAACAAATACAATTGTTAATGTAAGCGTGAATTGAATTGAATTCACTGAATATTGAAAAGTGGTATTCAAAACTGGTAAAATCTTAATGAAAGCTCCTTAATACAGGGAAACAATGCCTTAATCATCATATAATGTAACAATACCACAAAAGAACCACAGCGGCTACGACTAAGTCAGTGGAAACCTATAACCTAAATGTAGATAATGACAACAAATGACAAATGAGTCTCACTTGCAGGAACCCCTGTCTGTCAGACAGTCAAATCCATCTCGGAGACAGTTCGCCTCCTTACAGTCCCTGTCACATGTCCCGTCTCCAAACTTGTCCTTACACTTTCTGCTGACTGGACACTGACCCCACGGATCACCAGACAAAGCTGTGGAGGTAAACACATATTTCAGAAATCCCTGCTATTCGTCACCTCGGGGAAGGAATGGAGAATCAAACAAAAAACAGAACTAAAAGAGACATTTTTAACATGGTCTTTAACAGGATGTCTACAGGTATCAGACCTTTACAAGATGATCTTTAACCAAATTTAAGCGTGTGTTTTGAACAAACCCTCTTTTTCATGTTCAAGCTTTGCAGGTAAATATAAAGGTAACAAATAAGTAGTGTAAGTATCATATGCACACTGGAAAAAGTGAGACTAAGTTTAGTCATTAAGTAAATGCAACATTTACATAATAAAATACGCCAAGTAAATCTAACTAAATTTTACTTTGAGCTTTAGCAGATCTAAAATCTAATAAATATCCAAAAATCTAAATACATTCTTGGGAAATAATTAGTACATTTAATTAAAGGTTTGATAGCAAGTTTGAACCTGCTTTGGCTTTTTGGAGCCGAACGTGACCATATTTGGACAAAAGGGGCGGAACTACGGGAGCCCGGGGGTCAGAGGTGAGCTAATGCTAAGCGCTAGCTTACTGACTCTGTAAAACAGTAAACTTAATCAGACATTGCTTAACAAAGTCATTTTAAAGTCTTGTTAGTGGAACCTATTAACCACAACAAACTGTGGAGCTGTCCGTCAGGAAAAATGCATTTTATTAAATAAACCAAAACTATCTTTGGTCCAACTCGGCAGGCGAACGAGACGTCATACTAACCTGTCAATCAAAGCCCAACACGGCAGACATCAAAGCTTCTATTCAACCTGAGATCTTATTAATGGAGGAAATGTAAAGGTGAACCAGACCACTTATTAGAGGGTCCAAATCGAATGGATGAGACAGGAATGCGTCCTGGAAAAAAATGATTGATTTAGTATTTTTCGAGAGTTCAGCGCAAGTCTATTGGAGTCGGGGCTTTTTGGAGCCAACCTCAGCGGCAGTCAGCGGTATTACAAATTTAAGATACTTCTGCATTGGCTTCATTTCAGGGGGCGAGGTCCTTGCCCCTTGGTTGCGAGATCTGTTGACGTTAGCCGACTCCATCTCTAAGCTAACGCTAGCTGGTGAGACGAGGAGAGACGTTGAAGAACTCAGGGGTGAGCGTGAAGATTGTTGCAGAAAAGCTGACCTGAGGCATCTACATATAAATCAGTGTACCGGCTGTTATCATGAATGTAGGCAACTGAGACAGGCGTTAGCTTAGAAATGGAGTTAGCTAACGTCAGCAAATGACCAGCTTCCAGCACAAAACAAACACACTGGTTGTGACTATGAATATGAGTGATTTTTCATGATAAAAGTCCTGCTACTTTCATGTGTTTATTGAGGGAGACAAATGCAACCATCGTGTGAGCAAAATAGTCAATAAATTCATTCAGTGTTCTTATCTGAGGAGGACTGTCCGTGCATTATTCACAGTCCCAGTGGTAAAACTAACTATATTTTCACACAAGATTTTCTCCTTGGAGCAGCTCACACACTTTCTTACTCAAACCCCTCATTGTTCCACAGCATTAGCGTCTATTCGTAACAATGCAGGTCAGAGCCATGAAAGGTGGGTCCTGATACGGACCGTTAAAGGGAACAGGAAATGGGGCCCGACATAAACAGGAAGTTTCGAGGAGAAGCGAATAGCAACAGGAAATGGAGTGGGTCGGGACTTGATAAAGGTCGAAGGTCGTCGCCACGGCGATGAGGAATGTGATGGAGTCGGACAATGGGCCTTGGCAGGTGTGTGTGTGTGGGAGCGTAAATCGTAACAGACAAAAAAAAAAAAAAAAGTGTGGACAATAGAGCTGAAATTAGATGTTACGTATGTTGCACTTTTTCACTTGATCAGCACATGGAGGCTTTAGAAACCAGTAGCAATGATGAACAGAAAGAACAGAAAGTAAACTGAAAACTTTAACACAACATTAAGGGGGATTAAACACAATTCTATCTATTACAGAATATTTTCAAATATTTTCTGGAAACGTTTTAAAAATCGTATTATTCTGTATTTTTTAAAAATCTAGGGTTTCAGTCATATCAACAGATATCAGACAATGCTTTTGAAGACCTTTTCAAGTCTTTCAAATTTAAGACTATTTATGGAAACAAAATGTCTCACCAGATTTTGAAATTTAAAAGCTTTTGAATTTCTAGCAGAATCTTGTTTTTGCATTGAAATAAAAAATGTTATGCCTTTGAATTCAACTCTTTGAATTTCCTGTAACTCATTTTCACTTTTGTACAGTATTTCACTGTTCACAAAATTCAGAATAAAAGAATTAAAGTTTTAAAAATTCAAATAATATAAGTTTAAGTCAAATTCAGATTCAACACTGTAACGTGATTGGCTGGAGGTTGCTTTGATTTGAAATAGAACTGATTGCTTATCATGCCCTTTATACTCAGAATTTAATCAAATTTGAGTTAAATAGAATTTAATTTAAATGTTTTAATTCTGAGTTTATGAACAGTTAAGTGAAATGATCAGAATTTCAATGCAGAAACATTCAGTGCTAGAAATTCAAAAGCTGTTAAATGTCAACATCTAGTGAGACAGATTTGATGTCAGGACTCGTGTGATTTTTTTTCTTTCAGTCTCCGCTTAATCCGTGTCTGGGAAACTGGCTGATAATGTAATAATGTAATAAATGCTGGGCTCATTAACCTACCTTGGCCCGTCCAGCTCAGTCCCAGCAGTGCAAGCGTCCTCAGCAGCCACATCTCGGGGCCGGTCAGGTCAGCAGCTGCAGTCCGGTCCGCTAACCCTCTGATCTGCTCGAACTCAGCTGGGACTTCTGTTGTAAATGTGTAGCTCTGCCGTTCACAATGAAAGACTTACACCGAGTGAAGTCACCTCAGTTCCATCCCCACCACTGCCACCGACGCTGCCGCCACCACCTTCTAACACCACCAACACCCAGCCCACTTTGTCCACTCACTCACTCACTCACTCTTTTTTTTTTTTTTTTTGGTCGGAGGCCCTGCGGATATCTGGACGACTTCCTGCCACTGTGTGGAGAAGAATAGGCGGCCGATGTACATGTGTGAGTGTGTGTGTGTGAGAGTGTATTTGTTCTGGTTGGGTCGTTTAATGAAAATGTTACAGAGAGTGAACTGTTAATTGTGCGCACTGTGTCTCTGGACTGACTTGAAAGACTGTAAACTCAGTAAAGTTTGCACTTAGAGTTTAATCGTGACAAACAGGCTTAAAGCTGGGATACTCAACTTACTTTGCCACTTTTGCAAAAATGACAGCAGGCCAGGGACCAGTTAAAGGTTAAGTTTGTGACGATCTAACTGCAAAAATGGAATATAAACTATAAAAAATTACTGTATCCATCCTACACTGGATGGTGTTGCACTCAAATTTGTCCCAACTGCTATGCTCACGAAAAGATGCAAAGCAACAGAATGAATGTTATAGTCTCTATAGTTATGTAACCCCTTTGTAATCACTTGTATGGATTTTTTGTCTGTAACTAATGACAGATTACGATACACCCATTTTGACTCATTATGGCAGAGAATGAACAGGTGTCATTACTTTTGCTCACAATGGCTGCACACCATGTAGGTGCATCAGTTCCAGGGTTCTGGTTTTCACATTCTGGCTCCCTGGCAGGGCTTTCTGGGACACTTAGGTCCAGTTCAGACCCGTCATTAACATCCAGCAGCTCTAATGCAAGGTCTGAACACACTCAGGATGCATTTCACGCAATGAGTAATCGGCAAGAAAACACTCTACCTTAAAAACTGCCGCCGGTCACTTTTGAGCAGCACAGTGAATTACATTTGCAAAGAAACATAACAAATCCAGTCTGTTCAAATTGAAAGGAGAG
>JAPQRN010000009.1:3072142-3088291 GCA_037367275.1 Coranthus polyacanthus | reverse complement strand
GTCACTTTTGAGCAGCACAGTGAATTACATTTGCAAAGAAACATAACAAATCCAGTCTGTTCAAATTGAAAGGAGAGCTCTCTATTTTAATGGTAGATGATAGATGAGATTGATGAGATGTGCTTCTCTATTTGCAAATTGAGCAGGGAAGTGACATCTGATCAGAAGTGATTGTTAGCAGACTCCATTTGTAAACTAATGGAGCTAGTGTTGCACACATACACTGTATAAAAGTAGTGGATTTAGCCACTGTGACGTCACACATTGGTTTCTGAACTACCATTCTGAAGCCTAGAGTTTTCATTTTGGCTGTCACCATCCTGTTTTTTTTGGAACCAGAAGTGACCATATTTGGACAAGAGGGCAGAGCTGAGGAAGCTCCAGGGGTGACACCAATGACAACGGTAAACTTTGTGGAACACTTGAGAAACAAAATCATTTGACGGTCTTGTTAGTGTAACATCTAACCACAACTACAATATAGAATCTGTTAGGAAAAAATATGTTTTATTGAAAAAACAGAAGCTCTCAAAGTCCAACTCGGAAGAGGAGTGAGCTGTCAAGTCACACCCGTCAATCAAAGGCCACACGGCAGACATCAAGGCAAGGGCAAGCTTTCTATAAAAGTAAAATTGTAACATCTTATTAACAGTAATTTACAAGAGGACCACCAGAACACTTATTGGAGGGTCCAAAAAAAGCAAATGAGACTGTAATGGCTCCCTGAAAAAATGTTTTGGCATAGTGTTTCTAGAGAGAAGTTCAATGGACATAAATTGGAGCCAGACCTTTTTTGAAGCCACCAGCAGTGTTACACTTTAAGATACTTCCACATTGGCTTCAATTTCAAGTCGCTGGTGATGGCCCTTGTTTGGACACTGTTACCGCTGTAAAGGAGCAGAAGACGGGCACTGAGGCACTTGGGGGTGAGCATAAACACCACCCTTTAGATTTTCACAGAAAATCCAACCCAAGTCCTCTACGCAGAAGTCAGTGCATAGGCTGTTATGGATGTAGAAAACTGAGAAAGTCGGGGGAAGGTGCTCATTTTTTAAGGTATGTCATGATCCGTTCAGACATTGGAAATAATAAACCCTTTAACACGTAAATTTCTTCATATACGTTATATATTGTACCTTTGAATTGGGCAAAAAAACGGAAAAGTCCTAAAAACATACATTTAAACCAACACTGTAAAGTGGTGTTTGAGCCCTTTTATGAATTCAGAAGGAAAATATTGTTAAATTTCCACCACTGAATGGAGTTCTAGTCCAACAACATGGCCATCCACCTTGGCCTGGTTGGTGTTATATTCTACATATTTTTGCAAAATAATATATTCGGCTGTAACCCTTTTGTAATCACTAACTTTAACAGAATACAATTACATTTACTGTAATTTAATTATGTAGTGCTATCAAATGTAATTAGTTAGTCCCCAACACTGCTTCTACTGACCCCCTGCTTTCTCTGGTTGTGGTCCTATCGCCCCTCTTTCCATGCAGTATTCCTCCCAGAGTTCATTAAACAAGCTTCCTGTCGCCCCCAGAGAACAAGGTTGATAATTTTTAGGGTCGCACAATCCCAAATCCATCTTTTTAAATTCAGCACAAAAAACCTGCCGGGACAGTGGTGTTGTCTTCTTCTCTAAGCAGTGGTTGTAGTAATGCCTGTAGACCTCAGACATGTTTGAGAATACTGGTTCCAGATACAGTTTAGAGATGGATGTGCCAGAGCAGTATGAGGGCACTTTGGGTAAACTCTCCAGGAACTCCTTTAGGACTACATGTTCTGAAGCCTTACGTGACTTCCTCTGTGTTTGCTTCTTACTCTTTTCCTCTGAGCTATCCTGCTGGGTTGCGTTTTGTGCCCAGTTCAGCACCGACCACTCTCCAATCCCCAAAGTGGACAGGAACATCTTCTTACAAACTTGTCTCCGGTCTCCGTCCACTAGCAAATGATACCGCATTGAAACCGATCTTCTCGACTGAGTCCACGGGGCTCGGGTTCTTTCCACTGGATCACAGTCAACCAGTTCGGCCACATAGAGCTTCCTCTGAGACCAGTTCATGCACTGCCAGAAACCAGTAAACAGCTCATTTCTTGTTTCTTCACTGATGTCGTCACAGAAGCGATTGGATGCTCTTTTGCAGGCAATGGACGTGCACGTGGGCCCAATTGTCCTTGGAGCTTTAGTTATGGTTGCACCGTCTTTCTTTCGTTTACTGATGTATGGTTTGCCCTCCATCCTCAGCTGCTTCTGGCGATTTTGCTTCCATGTTAGAGGCTTGGCCACTCTGGATTTCTTTCTAGCAGGTCCGTCTGGCTCGGGTGGCTTGCTTGTGGTATTGACATATTCTGAAAAGCAGGAAGAAAAAGAGTGTGATGCGGTTTTAATGTGATACAATCAATGCTGCAGGAGCTGAAATCAGAGGGAAAAAAATAAATAATACACAAAAAAATAGAATAAAAACTACACACCGTCCGTCTGCAACTCTCTCCTCTGAGTCCAAATCAAAAGATTAAATATAAATATGGATGAACTGATGCTGTTTCACACCGCTGTGGAAAAGAGAAGCCATTTTTCCAGGCTTCCGTGTTGAGCCACGTAGTACAGCAGGAGAGTCACGTCTCATGGAATCTGAACAGCGATCGTTATTTAGGTATAAAGCTGTCACTCACGTATGTCTGAAAACACCTGTGATCAGCCAAAGTCTGTGTCACGGAGTAGATTTTCTACAGCCGTGAGTCCACAGTAGTGGGTCAAAATACTGAAAGGTAATTATTGTCAAATGATGCCAAGAAACAATCGAGCACTGCAGCTTTAAGCCCAGTTCAGACCAAAGATTCACACCGAGACGAAACCGTTTTTTGGAGGAAACAATTGCAGCAGCGTGAACGGGCCTGTCTCAGCTCGACTCAAAACAGCTGATGGTGTTTCCTTGACTCAGCTTGTCAAGTTGCCAGTGGCTGTTTTTAGATTGTAGTGTTATATAGTGTATGTTTTCCTCAGTATTTATTGGCTGTAGCTCACGTGTTGCCAAGAAGCACAGCACAGTATAGACGCAGGAAATTGTCAACTGTATTGTTAAAACACTACAAATTATGCCGGCAGTTACAACGAAAGTACAGAGAGTCATTGCTATGAAATGATTCACTGTCTCGTCATTGGTGTATGATGGTAGAACGTTGCAAACCGGCGCATTGCAAGTAGATGCAAGTTTTAATCTCGTAAACCTGAACTGGGCCTTACATTGGCTCTGCAGAAAGAAGGGATCCCTTTTAGAGCAACTGCAGGAACAAGCAACATATAAGTTATGAAATTAAAAAAAAGTGAATCACTCACCTTGGGTTACATCCACAGTGAGTGCAGTGTTGTTACTGATTACAGATGGAGTAGGATTATGTTGTGGACGCTGGGGGTCAGCTTGCCTTTTGTCTGGACTGAAGTCATTAGATTCACTGGTTTTCGGTGCTCCTACCTGGGCCCAGTTCAGGACAGACCACTCTCCTATCCCCAGTGTGGACAGGAACATGTTTTTACACACTTGTTTCCTTTCACCATCCACCATCAAGTGGTACCGAAGTGAAACCGATCTTCTCGACTGCAACCCCAGTGACCGAGACCTTTCCACGGGGTCCCGGTCAACTTGTTCCGCGACATATAATTTCCTCTGAGCCCAGTTCATTTGCTGCCAGAACTCATCAAACACTTTCTCCCTGGTCTCTTCTAGTATTTCGTTACAGAATCGGTTCGAAGCTCTCTTGCAAGCGCTTGAGTTACATCTTGGTCCCATTGATCTTGGCTGTTTTGTCACAATCTCTCCGTCTTTTTTTCGTTTGCTGACGTATGCTTTTCCCTCCATCCTCAGTTGTTTCTGCTTATTTTGCTTCCACTTTGTTGGATCTGCTACTTTGGCTTTGGGCTTCTTTGTAGGAGACCCCCCCTTGTCCAAATCCATGTTTTCACTTTTGGCCTCTGTATTTAGGAGTGCTGTAAAGAAAAAGAAAGAATTAGAATAGAAATGAAAATAAAAATGAAAATAGTAAAACCGGGCTTTATTCTTTTGCTATTAGTTTTTGGGCATTTTGTGCTTTTATGAGGTAGTAGAAAGTAGGAAACAGGAAAGAAGTGCAGGCTTTACTACTATGTTGTATGTTTAGATACAGTATGGCTTGGTTGCATAGTGGTTTATTGTTATCACCTACATACTGTCAATCTGCAGTGATGGCAGAAGTATTGAGATCCTTTTTCTGAATAAAAGTATTCATATTAGGGGTGTGTGTCTCTACATTGTAAGACGATACAATACACCTCTAGATACATGGAGCTGCAATACGATTTTGTTCGATTCACTTCACTTCAGTTTGATTTGATGCACTCTGCTGGGGTTCTTCCTAACAATTGCGTAACATAGATATTAATTTTCCATTATAAATGAAAATTCTATAGAAAGTGGCATTACCTACCTTCAAATACATATACAGTATTTCATAAAAGACCAGGGAATACCGAATACTTTTATTTATGGCATGAGGAAAAAGACAAACGTCTCATTTGTTGGGGAAAAGCTGTCAACTTAGTATGTTGTACATGGGCTCTAATGTATTTACTGTGTCATGAAAGCCCTCACTCTGAACGACACTGCAAGTCCTGAGCCATAAAACGCAGGATAGAGGCTGTGATTACCTTGGACCTCGACAAGCTGTGGCTAAGTTTGGGCTGGAAAAGGTCTTTAATATCCGTGTCTTTGTCTTGCTTGTGCTAGCTGCGCCATCTTAACTTTCACCGTTATCAGTAGGGCTCGGAATCACAACCCGACTTGCTTTTACCACCTGGTACTTCATTCCTTTTCCACTGCAGATAATAACCGCTCAGTGTAGCTGGTTCTCATAGCAGCGCTGCACGAAACTGCTGCAACATCATCTTCAAAGCAACACGAATACTTAAGAATAAGAAAAAATAAAAGAAAATGTGATTTAGGCACATTTCCATTTACTGGTTTGGAGCGAATGAATGTCCTCAAGTATGTAAAGTCAACGTATTGTGCAGTAAAACGGTCCCTGCCAATGTTTTACTATTATGGTGTTTTTAGATTTATTTTACTGCTGTACATGTTTAAGGTCGACCTCATTTGAACTACTTTATATAGTCTTTGTAGTTTAATCTACATCGACGCATTATATTCTTATTCTTTCCGGTGAGAACCATGTATCTGTAAAAAGTCAACTTTTCAGGAGCTCAGAAAAACAGGCCTGTTTTCAGCTTTGTGATGATGTATTTTTCATATAATCCAAGAGGGTTTTTAAGGAGTTTATTTAGCTTAAGATGGAGGAGAATTTCCCCCACCCATAAAGGAACACTTAATCCTTCAGTTTATCGCCAGTGTGGGAAGAAGTATTCAGTTCCTTTACTTAAATAAAAGTACTCATAACACACTGTGAAAATACTCCACTACAAGTAAAAGTTCTTCGTTCAAAACCTTACTTGTGTAAAAGTATCAAAGTATTATCAGCCAAATGCGATCTGAATGACTTTACACACTGCTGGGTATTTTAATCTACATCAGTGCATCATATTCTGTTAGATCATCATATGTTTGTGTCGCCGCTGTCCTGTGAGAACCACGTATCTGTAAAAAGTCAACTTTCCGTGGGCTCCGAAAAACAGGCCTGTTTTCATCTTTGTGACAATGCATTTTCCATCTAATCCGAGCGGATTTTCAAAGGGTTTATTTAGCTTAAGACGGAGGAGAATTTCTCTCAACCCGTAAAGGAACACTTAATCCCTCTGTCTCACAAACATTCAGAGTCAACACGGTCGGAGACACATGGGTTTTCACTGGAGAGAAAGGGGATGAATAACTGGAGTCTGAAAAGTCACTAAAAAACCGTTAGACAAATGTAGAGCAAGGAGTACAATCTGAGTGTTAAAGGACGCTGCCACAGTGTTACTTACCGGTGTCAGTCCCCAGTGGCAGCGGGTTCTGTGAACCACACTGGGGAGTCATCGGCGGCTGTGTAATTACTGAGTGGGTTCTTTTTGTGGAGGCTTCATCTTTCTCCGTGTCAGATTTCCTGCTCGCTTCATTGTCGTGCAGATGCTCTGGGTAAAACAGCACACGGTTGAGTCGGTCACCAGTAGAGACACGTTCCTCATACAGAACATCACACACAGGCACAGCTTGGCCTCATGTGAACTCGTACATACCTGGAGGGATGTGCTGCTGCAGCCCAACAGCCTCGGGGACTGTGGGTCTGGGAACAGGAGGCTCACTGGTGGGTTTGGGAAGAATACCGATATCCTCCATTGCTGCAATGGCTAAAAAAAGAAGAAACAAGTTGGTGTAGGTTTCTGCACCAAGCCTGAACGACAGCATGCCCTTAAAATAAATCCTATAGCTTCGGCTCAGCCTTCCCTTTTAGACCTTTAGACCAATAACACTGCGATTTTAACGCTACGCAACACTGTCATGTGCTCCAGTCCAGATGTTTTGGCAGCTTGCGTAGAAGTAGGCGTCGCAGGCCTGACTGACAGCTAAACACTGAGTCCAGAAAGCGGTAAAAAAAGCATAGAAAAAATGGCCATACGAGATAGACGTTGCATGTAGCGGATTAAACCCGGGTGAAGCCGTTAAATGACAGATATTACAGGCTTTCAGAATGGCTTACATAGTGTTATACATTTGAAAACGTCTCGTAGACCCGTCGGTTCCATCCAGACCAGATCACAGGTTTCCCCGTCGCCGGCTCCCGCGTCCCCACGAACCCCACATCTGTCCGCTCGGTTCCCGCAGGTTTGGATGGGTTTTTTTTTTTGGTTAAATGTCACTGTCGGATCTGAAAGGCTTCCCACTTGCAGCTGCCATGTCTGAGCATGCGCACTGGTCCCGAAGTTTAAAAAAAAGAAGAAGAAGACAAGATTTTTGATTAAATGACACATTATGAAGAACAAATGGAGCGGTTTATTATTATGAGTGATTTATGGCTCTTACGTACGTAGAGGTTGCTTAAAATAGGGAGGACGTTACTCACATTTTTCTCACATGAAAGAAGGAAGGGAAGGAAGGAAGGAACTATGAAGGACTTCAAAGTTTCTCCAGGGGGTCTGAGGTTTTTCACTTGTCTTAACATACTGCAAGGTAGTTTAAAAGAAACCTCAGGACATGTGCGCTGAGACAATGTTCAGATAAGATACATTATACTGTCTATACAATATTCTGCTATATTCAAAATCTTACTTAGGTAAAGGTAGACAGTTCAACTACATAGTGCTCATTGCGCATACAAAGATTTTTAGTTATTAGAGCTATTTTATACTATTTTATACCTATTTAGTATATGCTGAAGGCTTACTAAAAACATACAGTATACTTTACATTTATAGGCTCCACCTCTGCTAAACATGTCTAGTCTGTAAAATTTCAATGTATTATTATTAGTATTTTAATGTATTTAAATAAATGTAGTGTTTCAATCAAATATCGCGGACAATCACAATAAAGTAACTACTAATAACTACCAATAATAACTTTTTTTTCAGTTATCAAATAATGAGGCGAGTTTGAAATCATCTGTAAATCTCGTGCAGTTTCACCTTTTCGACACGAGATGTCGCCGTTGAGTCGTTTGCAGACGGTGCGTTTCAGGCGTCGGACACATTGCGTGTTTTCTTCTTTTTTTTTTTTTTTTTTTAACATACAACGTACGCGAGGCTTGTTTTAGAGCACGTTTAGAGCTGGACTTGAAGTAAAAGGAGTTTCCACAGTCGAGGTGGAGTAGACACACGGCGGGGACTTTCCATCGTCAAAGTCTTATAAAGAGTTAGTTTCGGTTTCTGTTCAACGCGACCGTCAGTTGCGTGGCACACCTACCGACGAGACGGTCTGTCGGATGTTTCACGTAGTTGAAGCGAATAAGATAAAATACCAGAATCGTCTCGACTTATTGACGAAAAGCAGCGTCCAACGGAGACGCGTGTGAAAGCCACAAAACAGGTAAGTTTAGGTTCAACAACTGTATTTGCACAAGCTAAACTGAGCTAGCAGCTGTCCTTACCGTGGCTCTGAACAGTATGAATAACTAACCAACGGGCTGACCAGCTAAGACAAGGTTGTTTTGCTCACTTCTTCTTCACGTTTCTGAGCGTGGACTGGACGTGGTTTGAGGGTTCTGTCCTTTAGGTGTTTCCAGTAAATGAGCAGTGCAAGGTGAAAGCGAAAGTAAAGCAGAACCAGCTGCAGCAAACTGAAAGTCACTTCTTAATGCCGTCGAATAACGTTAACCTGCATTAAGACAATAACCCCCTGGACATAAAAAGCACAACAAAAGGAAAGTGAGCGCTCGGGTTTTTATTCCACTTTATACCTATAATCCTGTACAGTTTGGAAGCCAAGATTGTACTTTTTGCTCCATTATATTTATTTATCAGTTTAAGTCTCACCTTATTTTGCAGATGCAGACTCTTAATACAAAGTATAATCAACTAATACGTTGTAATATCAATGTGCATCAGTAGTATAGGTTAAGGTGCCCTTGAGCATAAATATTTAGCCGTTTGGTTATAATAATGACTGTGGGGAAAGTCTAAACATTGACTCTGACTTGTTGCATTTGCAGGAGCTGTGCGACATGCAGAAAATGAGCTCCTTCTTCCCCTTGCTGTTTGTGTGCCTGGATGTGTGCGTGGTGCATTTCATCGGCCTGGCCCAGCACTCCCCGCTCCTCTTCTCCCATCCCTTCATCACCCTGTGGGGAGGAGGCCTGATCAGGGCCGGCCTCCTCGTCCTCCTCTCCACCACTTATCCCAGAAGCGTGCCGTGGGCGAGAAGCTTCGAGGGGCTCCAGAGCCTAGGGGTCCTTTGTTTCCACTTCCCGGCGTACACCAGTCTTCTGTGGGTGCTGGGCCTCCCCACCATGGAGGAGCTTTGGGGATGGCACTCGTGGGAAAGAGTAGGTGGCCGTGTTTTACTGCTATTTTCATAATCATCAGTTTCCAAGTAGATGACACGCCGGTGAATGTGGGGAAACGACAGCACAGACACGTCCTAACAGTCCCTCAGGTTTTGTATTTATGGAATGTAAAGCTGCAACAAAACATTTACAACATTCCAGAACAGACTAAAATGAAGAAGGTATAACATTTACTTTGCAAAATCTTTTTTAAGAAAACTCACACATATTCTTAGACTGAATGAGCTTTGTTTCGTCTTGAAACAATTCAACAAGTCTAAAATTATATAAATCACAATTTAGGGGCAAATCGAAGGGGAAAACGAAGCTGATTTTACCTGCAATTCTATTTAGTTTTAGTTTGGGTTTCATTATTCATTGTGTTTTTATTTATTTTATTTCAGTCAACTAAAAAGATTTTTTCGCTTCTAGTTTCAGTTTCAATCTTTGCTAACCACAATAACAGATGCTTTAGAAGCAGTTATTATACAGTATATTAATTGTAAAGATTTTTAACATTAAAACCTCAAGGTGAAACTTATGAATATGAATCAAACAACAATAGATTGAGACTAAATATGAATGTGTTCATGTGCTGATATAAAAGTCTTCCAGTGCAGCTGCAAAACAGTGTTGACAAATGACATATTGCCAGAAAACCAAATTAGAAAAAGAAAAAACATGGATGTTTGTGTAGGATGACGTAGCATCAGGTAAAGCGCTTTTCTCAAGAGCAGTAAAAACAGTGGTCGGCCAGTCCTCAACTGGAACTGGAGTCACCGTGGCGTTCTTTTGGTAAAATAAGTTATACCTATAAAACACTAAGATGTTTCTAATAACAGCCAAAAGTATTTATATGAGTGAAACCGAGAAGCTAAACTTTTTGTGTTTGTTTACAGATGTTCTGGTTTTTTGCTTCAGAAACAATTGAACTAAAACGTGTATGACCTGCAGATTGACCGCATGTGTTTGTGGTGAAACAAGATTTTTTATCCTAATGTTTTTGGCAAAACCTGCTCTGCCTAGAAAAGAACGAAAATGAAACCAAAAACAAGTCTTCTTTATAATTGTTAAGGATCATGAGGTGTTAGTGATTTCTTTCGTGGAACTTCTTGTTGTTCTGCAGGTGTTCCAGGGTTACGTGGTGACAGTCGTAGCCTGGCTCTACTGGAGTCGCTACGTCGCATCTCTTTTGGTTTCCTGGGGTCGATATATCTCATCCTGGTTCAACAGGACGCCCTCTGAAAAGCCTGAATTCGACACCGGTGCCTCTCTGAGGAGGCTGCTGGGATTCATGCTGCCCTATCTGGGACGCTTCGTTTTTGTGCTGGTTCTTGTGGTCCTTTCGTCTTACGGTGAGTGAGACAGTGCCTCCATTTAAAATGAACCTTGTGCAGTCCGTAGTGGCTATGTGATGTTCTCTCACAGCCAAGTTAGGAAACAGCTAAAAGCGAAGTAGGACATAAGTGTAAACGGTTAATTGTTGCCGTGTGGATCGATCCTCTAGAAGTGTTGTGATCATGTGACCTTTTGACGTCAGGTGAGATGGCGATTCCTCAGTACACCGGACGTGTGGCCGACTGGATCATCAACGAAGAAGCACCTGATGCGTTCACAGAGGCCATCACAATCATGACACTAATGACTCTTGCGAGGTAACGTACACTGCTTTCAAAGCTTCATATACCAGTTTTCTGTACAGCCTTGCCGTAGGTTGTGGGAGCTTCACGCTGCATCGAGTCATCTGTCGTGTGTTTCAGTGCCGTTCTTGAGTTTATATGCGACCTCACGTACAACGTCACCATGAGCCGCATTCACACCTGGGTGCAGGGAGTCGTCTTCCAGGCCGTGTTGAAACAGGACATCGCTTTCTTTGAGGACACTACGACAGGTAAATCGCACACACGGCAGTGCATCCACCCTGTACAACCTGACACATCAAGTACCGTGTATGATAATATCTGACACACATATGTTCACATGATTTTAATGTGAAATGAAGTACAAAATATGAAAATTATAAATTGCTTCAGTCATGTTATGATATTACAGCCAAGCCGTTTTGGGGCGCCGCCAAAGCCAAATGAATGTGGACTGTATCAAAACTAACTAACTGACAGGTTGTAATTGGTCCCCTGTGGACTTCTTCAGCAAGTTTTGTCTTAAAGCTTTTGGGTGTTTTATTATTTTGTAGGTGTTTTATTATCTACTCTAGCTTTTCCTAATTTTTGTTCAAAGGCATGGTAATAATGATGGTTCGAAGTTATGGAAAATGATATACTTTTTTATAGAAAACATAACATTTACATATGGGAGGGCTATACGGAGGATATATGGAAAATGTAAAAAAGAATTTGAAATATTGCCCTTCGCTACTGTAACATTTATCAAAATTAGCCACGGTTCTCCTGCCAAAAATCAGCGAGTCTCACATGAACTACACTCCATGAGTACATTCATGACAAATGTGATTTTAATCCTAGTTTCCTGATGACTTATTTTTATACAGTTTGTGAAGGTTGGTCTCTGGAAGAAAACTGGATTTTATCAGCATGTCACGGCCCTCTAAACTAATGCACGATTCTTCTCTTAGGTGAACTGGTGTCCCGAATCACCACGGACACCAACGATATGAGTGAAGCTCTGAGTGAGAAGCTCAGTCTGCTGATGTGGTACACGGCACGTTTTGGCTTCCTCTTATACTTCATGGTGAGCCAGTCATGGAAAATGACCCTGCTCACCTGCATGGGGCTGCCCATCATCTGGGTCATACCTGAGCTCACAGGACACTTTCACCAGGTAAACAGCACAGAATAACAGAAATTGCTGTTTAAAGTCAACAGTAATTTATGTGAGTATCGCACACCAAACAAACTACTGACGCCTGGTTTGTGTTTTTTCAATGGTTTGTGTTTTTTAGACTATTGCCAGAATGGTTCAAGAATCTCTGGCCAAAGCGAACCAGGTGGCCACAGAGACCTTTTCCAACATGAAGACAGTGAGGAGTTTTGCCAATGAAGATGGTGAGACAGAGAGATACAGGAAGCAGCTGGAGGACACGTACGCCCTGAACAAAAAGGAGGCAGCAACCTATGCAGCTTCTACATGGGCCAACAGTGTGAGTTAACAGACTGACTTCGCTTATAATGTCCTGAATGATCCTTAAAAAACATTTAAAAAGCAAGGTTCTACGTATATGGAAGAGTCACACATGCTTGTGTGCTTATGTGAAGTTGTGTGTGGAGTACGTTTTGTGCTGGGACCTGGTCATTTTGACTCCAGTTCTAAGCTCACAACTGTTTTGGTTTCCTACATCCGTGATAACAGCCACAATACACTGTTTTCCGCGTTGAGGACCTGGGTCAGATTTTCCGCAAAAATCCTTCTTGAGTTCTTGAGTGTTCCTCGTCTGCTCATCATGGTGGTGCAGTGATTAGCACTGTTGCCTAGAAGGTTTCAAGTTTGATCCCGGTTGGACCTGGGCCTTTCTGTGTGGAGTTTGCATGTTCTCCCCGTGCCGTGCGGGTTTCCTCTGCCATCAAAAACATGTACGTATGCCAGGTTAATTCTCAGTGTCCTTGACCAAGGTACTGGCTTAGATCTGGAGTTGGTTCCCAGGTGCCTTCAGTGGCAGCTACTGCTCCTTGTATGTACTTGGATGGGTTAAATGCAGAGGTTGAATTTCCCTATGGGGACAATAAAAACGGACTTAAACTTTAATCTGCAGCAGCGACATGGAACCATCTCCAACACTCTAGACTCCAGCACATGAGCACACGAGCTACTCCTCCATATTGAACCTTTAAACCTAAAAATAAAGCCTTAATTGATTTCAAAATGTCTCTATAAACCAGTAACGTATATGTGTTCTGCGTTTGTCACATCACAGATGAATGTGTTATTACAGCCAAATTCAGTCAAGTATTTAAAATTAGGTTTCAAAATCATGAAATTATTAGCAGTATGTTCTGCTCTGAACTCCTCGGCTTGCAGAGAAGCAGACAGGAGTACCAACATGGAAGTGAAGCAATGTAGGCTACTGCTGTAGATAGCGGCAGAAGCTAAACATATTTTTTTTAAAAGCCCACCTAAAAAAAAAAAATCAATATTCGTTTAAGTGTACTCTGTATTTAGAACATTTTCACTGCTTTGCCAACAGACAGCTCTTTACAATGACACTGAAACCGTCACATTGCTCTCTTCGAAGCCACCAGTGTCCCTTGCCCAGAACAGTTATTTTACTTCACAGACCACTGAGGTGTTCTCTAGATACAGCTGTGAATTCTCCAGACAGTGAGCTATTCTATTCACGCATGGGTTCAATTGGACATTTCATGGACTTTGTACTAGTGAGGCGGTAAAGCCTGTTTAATGTCTGCAGACACTTGGATATAGAGCAACAGAGCGTGTGTGAAAGGGTCTTAATAACTCCATCAGTACAGACATTACACAATGCCATGGCCAGTGAATCTAACATCTTGTTGGTCTACATGTTCAAGGATTCAGTGAACTGAATGTGACTAGTTTACCATGTTCTGTAAACCTTTATGTGTCCTAGATGACCACTTTGGCCCTGAAGGTGTGTATTCTGTTCTACGGAGGGACGCTCGTAACCAGGGGTGCTGTTAGCAGCGGAGACCTGGTGTCTTTTGTCCTCTATGAGCTACAGTTTGCCTCCGCTATTGAGGTAAGTCGTTAAGGCTGACATTAAAAAGCAGTGTATTGTTTCTCTCATTCTGCTTCATTTACCACCACTTCTCTTCCAGGTTGTCATGCGTTACTACCCAGAGGTGAAGAAGGCAATAGGTGCCTCTGAGAAGATCTTTGAATATTTGGATCGGACACCTCAGCTACCTCCAGATGGCACTTTGGAGCCTAAAAATCTTGAGGGACATATTCAATTCAAAAATGTCTCATTTTCCTATGCAGGCAAGCAAGATGAAAACAGCCTTGTGCTCAACGTACGTATTTGTCCATGTGCATACCTTGTCTCTTGTGCATATTTACAGTTTTAATTTTAACACGTGTGATTCCCTAATAAGCTCCCACACCTCTTTGTTCTACCAGGACATGTCTTTTGAGATAAAGCCAGGTCAGACTACTGCCCTGGTGGGGCTTAACAGGTCGGGGAAGTCCACCTGTGTCAAACTGCTGGAGAGGTTCTACCAGCCTCAAGCAGGGGAGATCCTACTGGATGGAGAACCACTGCAGAACTACAAAGACCAGTACCTACATGATAAGGTGGGTGGTTGCCAGTAGCAAAATGAAATCAATATTTTTTATATATATTGCATTTGAAATGTCTGGCATTTATCTGACATTTCCATTTAACTTTACTAGTAGTGTGTATTAATGTTAAACATGACAAATACACTATATATAGTTTTTCACCCGAGAACTTTCAGTTTATATTAAGTGTTCTTTGATTTCATTCCATTGCTGTCATTTTATCTTTTGTACTCAGGCTTCATGATCGTCATTGCATTATTAGACTCTTGGACTCCTTGCTTGGCGTCATTCCACTGTCCTCTTCATTTTAAACCTACGTCTGAGCCAGCTATGCCGCTGATTTCTCCTCTTCATCCTGTTTTTAGATTGGCGTGGTGAGCCAGGATTGTTTGCTGTTTGCTCGCTCTGTGAGGGAGAACATCAAGTACGGCTGCGAGGAAGCTTCCGACGAAAGCATGTACGAAGCTGCCAGACGGGCTTGTGCCCATGACTTCATCACTGAGCTGTCCAACGGATACGATACAGGTTCGACCAGGAAACTAGAGGAGTGGATGAGTTACATACATAAAATTGCATAATCATTTTCATTTCCCTACTCAGTTGTTTGAACTGTAACGGACTGCATGCCTTGTTTTACACAACCGGGGATGCACATGTTGGAATACCCACATCTTTGCTGTAAAATGATTCTGCCCCCCCAATTTTCTGTAGCATTAAACAATCACTTCTCATTCCCGATGGATGCCATTACCACTTTCTCCAGTTTTAGATTTAATAAGAACGTCTGTGCCCAATGGTCTTTGATATAAAAATCATGTTTATAACATAAAATGTACAAATGTAGTTGTTCTAATGTCATCCGTGCACAGTACCTTTGGCGTTTATGCATGTGGACTGGACTGCTCACCTTAGACGTACAGGGTTAGCAGTACGTTTGGCGACTGCTCTGGGCCCTTTGCCATTGATGTTATTAGTTATTTGGAATTTGCTAGTTACACTTCAGATAGCCACCAATCGGCCGCAAACACAACTTTCCAGTACCAAAGTGAAAATTACACGCTGCAGCACTCAGACTTCCCTACAATTAAACCTAAAAAAAACAGCTGCACACCAATGCTACAAAAAAATGCACGATCAGGGTTGTCCTATGTGCATAATGCAGGAAGCTAATTATGATCCACCCCTCCAGACTTTTAAAAAGGTTGATTCGCCCCTGATACGAAGTGTACATAAGCACATAAACAGTGTTGGCTTGGTTGGACAGATGCTGGGGAGAGGGGAGGCCAGGTTTCTGGAGGCCAGAAGCAGCGCATTGCCATCGCCAGAGCTTTGATCAGACGTCCCAAAATCCTGATATTAGACAATGCCACCAGTGATCTGGACGCAGAGAACGAATATCAGGTAGGAAATGTCTTCTTCGTTCAGCAGCGCGTCCACGATGTACCATGTTTCTTTCTACAAAGCCACTCTTGTACTCTCGTGCAGGTTCACCAAGCTTTGTTAAAACAGAGCGACAACTGCTCCGTGCTGCTGATATCCAACAAGATGGGTGTTGTGGAGAAGGCCGATCATATAATTGTCTTCGGCAACGGGATGGTGAAGGAGGAGGGCGGGCACGAAGAGTTGATGGAGAAGCGTGGCCTTTATGCGGATCTGGTGGAAAAACAGAATAAGGGCTTTCAGAGAAAAGAAGGAGACGGGAACAATGCACAGTGAAACTTGACTGTCGACCGGTCAAGCAGTTGTGTGAAGTTTTAAGATTATTTTCCTACTTTGAGTGGATGATTAACTTAAAGTTCTAACTTAAAAAAATGGCAAATGTGACGATTTGCCCAATTTTCAGCCAGTTTGTTGTACAGAGTCACATCTGTAGGTCGTGGACTGATGGATGGTTATTTTGGACTACAGAAGATCTGTTATTTTTTGTACTTTTGATGGAGTAAATGATTAAGACAATAAGCAGCAGAT
>JAPQRN010000009.1:3046974-3057731 GCA_037367275.1 Coranthus polyacanthus | reverse complement strand
ACACACACACACACACACACACACACACACACACACACAGTTCATCGTCTCACACTTTATTATTCATATCCACTCATCTTCTACATGATTTGTTTTCCTTCTTGTGCTGTTGCTCTCTGCAGAGCCTGGGTATCGATTTCAATTTTCTCATTATTATATATTGTTTTATATTGTGTATTATATTGTTCAGGTCCATGGTCTTTTTACACACTCAAAGCTGCTTCAGAACATCCAAACAAATCCAAACCTATTTACCACCACTTGAAGCTGTCTGTTAACATAATATCACTAAATCAAAATGTCACGTGTATGTATTGACTGGACAATATGTTGTTCAAACTTTCCTACTCTACATCTATTCATTTTAAATGAACCCAGTACCAGTGTAACACGGTGTTTTACAGAGAGCGTTGCATCATGGGTAGTTTTTAGCATTACTTCAGTGTGTTTATAGTGATTCTTAAGAGTCTGTCAGCACTAAAGGTGTTCAATTAATCCACTTTAACCTGCTGGGCTTTGTGTAATGTGTTGTTTTGCTGCCACTGAGAAAATAAAGTAAATGAAGTTAGACATTAAATGAGTTCAGATTGTCTCATCACAGTAACTCATCTGCTCTTTTCTGTCACCGTGAGTTTTTTCTGTTATTATGAGAAGGGTGAAAATAGTGGCAGCTCTTATTAGACTGCGGTGTCTAGGTTATTAAAATGAAACCATGTGCATTATGTTAGTCCATAAGCAGCATTATTAAACCATAGTGTACTTGCAGAATTACTCCTTAGGCTCCAAGTCATTTTTTGCTACTTGATTGGATATAAACAGTTTGGTCAGTGCCATAAAAGTATCAAAGTTCGGCGCCAAGCCCGACTCCCTGCCGTGAAGTACCTTCGCACATGTTTCACCGTTTTCTTTGTCTCTTCTTGTCGTCCCTCCAGTGGAGAAGCCGAGCGCCGTAGAGACTCACGCTCAGCCCTCGAGGCTCAGCGGCAGCAGCTCCAGCTCCGACTCTTCCTCCTCCTCGTCTTCATCGTCGTCCTCAGACACCAGCGACTCAGACTCTGGTTGAGACCCTTAGCACTGAGCTTACGGAGAGAAAACGCTAATACTAACTCAGGGACCTGGGCTGGCCCAGGACACAAAGCACCCTGAAACAATAAGTGGGCGGAAATATTTAATACAACAGCGAGAGGAAAAAAAAAAAAAAAACACTCCTAAGTGGACTATTGTTCAGAAAATGTTTTGAATGTGGGACTGGGGGGATGTGGAAAAAGAGTCTCTGCGGGTAACCGTCGAACCCAAACACTAAATGCCTTGGTTTCTCCTTCTCCCATTTGTAAATATTTGTACAAATTTATGTTTCTTTTATAAAGAAGAATTTTATGGTGATCCCCCAAAGAGGGAAGTGGAGTAATAAAAAGGATGTGGAGACGGGCTTTACTCCAATCGGCTTTGGCTGGCCTTACGCTGAGGGAACGGAGAGCGTTATTTATTTGTTTTCTTCACCCACATTTCTTCTGGAATTTGAACCAGCAACCTTTTTCAGTCAGCCTGCTCCCTTAACATCCGGTTTGCCACCACACTTTGTTTTAGACCAACTCTCCTTACGTCAGCCTTAATGAAGCAGATTGTCGTCTATATAGTGACAAAAGTATTCAAGAAAACATTACAGTGTTGTGAAGAATTTGGCAGTAACGTCCCAGGAGATTGAAGATTCCCTCAGAGATTATCTGCGGTGTGCAGAAACAAATAAGTCACGTTGGTTACTGTCTTACACAAGTGCATTGCAGTCACTAAAGAAAAACACTTTATCTTGTTATTACAACATTAGAATCTCATAATTATCAGAAAAGGTTGAGCCTAGTCATCAGTCAAATATCCTATAACATGGAATCTATTGAAACAATGCTGAGTTTTACATAAAAACATTTATGTAAAGTAGAAGAAGCACTAAAACCCAGTAAAATGATGTGTTTTGTTTGTCCAGTGTAGATCTACAGTTCAGCATAGATGTGGAGTCACTGGCTCACGTGACGTGAACGTTATTACTACACTCACAAAACCATTCACACACAATAACAGCACTTTTGTTTTTTCTCCAATAGGTTCGACACGTGACGCAGTGACTCCACGTCGACGCTGACGTGTACATTTATTTACATGACAGTGATCAGAAACTACGTTTAACTTTTCTCATATTTACAAGATCTTGACCTTAATCTGGAAGAAAAAAAAAAACATTTTCAGGAAAATATTAAAGTAGAAGAAGCATTAAACTCCAATAAAAACGGACGTGTTATTTGTCCAGTGTAGTGATATCGTTTGGTTAGGCTACGTATTTGAGATTGGAAGATTGCGGTTTTTGTCGGTATCTTGTGTCACGTGACTCATACTTCATATTATTGGATTTTAATGCTTCTGCCATTTTATATCAGTATTGTGTTTTTAATTCAGTCATCATGTTACGTGATGGTGACGATAACCAGGTTTAACTTTCCTCATTGTTACGAGATCCGTATTTTGTAATTCTGAGATTTAGCCGTTGGTTTTGGGGTTTGTTTTTTTTCCCCTGCGGTGAATGTAATGTGCTTCCGTTCTGATTGTTGCACTGTTACGTTTACACATCGTTCTCGGTGTTTAATCTCACTTTGTTCTTTTACAACCTGCGTTTCTTCTTTTTTTTGTTTTTTTTGAAGTAGGTGGGTATGTAGTGCAGTACAAAAAAAAAAACTGCTTAACGTCATTACAGTTTTGCATTCAATGTAACATGTTCACAAATAACCATATTTGAATTGATTTTTTTTTTTTAGAGGTGCAATAAACACCCACCAGCTGTTTTAAAAACCACAAACATAGAACTAGACAAAGTAGTTCAATATGTTGACGCCACTTCTTACAGTTAACTTCTTTTTGTTTAGTTTTTTTTCCTTAATTTAAATCGAGCAGTGACTTGAACACAGGCTGCTGAATGTTATTAAAACGTAGTTCAGTTTTAACAGTGATTTCTGCTTTCAACGCACTTTGTTTTACTTCTCCTTGTTAAATATTTCATTACCGTTTGTTACGACATCAGTAGCACTTAAACCCTTAGTTAAAGTTCTTAAAAGAGCCACTTGAAGGACCAGTGTTTTTGTATGTTTTCCACACTATTACTCCTACATCCACTCTTCACCGAATTCATTTCTGTGCAGCACTGGACTCCGTTACCGGACCCGTTAAAACATGGCGGTTACGTTGTTCTGTTGTAACGCAGCGCGGGCGTTTTAAACCCGTGATGTCGCGTTACCACACAACAACACCGTGAAGAGACGAAACGATGCAGACTCGCTGCTTACTCGAGTTTCAAGAGTTTACATATTACTTTTCGTGCTCTATGAAATGAAATGAAATGAAAACCAGCGGCTATCTGGAATTGTAAGGGAAAAAAAAAAAAATCTAAAGTTGTATAGATTGCTACACATTTGAAAATACTCATAAAACATGGCGTGCAGTTAAAACGTACAAACACACTGTTACGGCGCTTTAAAGAACCCTTTTGGATGTTTGGCACTTACTGGAACAAATGTTTTTGACTGAATAACGGAAAGTTGAATTTCCTCCAAGTTGAACTACAGTCTAATAGTCGGCTCACAGTAGTTGAAGCTCTCGTTGAATGTTCAGTGAAAGAACTTCTGCTTGTATATACTTAAAACTGTAACTACTGTTGCACAAACTGTTGTATTTTCTGCTGTTCGCTCGTTCTTTTTCTCTCGTCTCGTTTAATTTTGTTCATGCTTTTTCTCATTCCAGTTAACTGAGTTGTGAACTTTCACATGAGCATCGCTGCCTCTCAGAAGCATTACCTTTCATTTGACATCCGTGTTTATTAAAATATCCTCTTCTGTATAAAACCCCGAGTTTGTGTTTATTTACATTAGTTTAGGTTCAGTCTCTGGGGCAAATTCTGAAAAATAATGCAGATAGCAAAAAAAAAAAAAAGCTAACTTTAAAATGTGAATATTTCTGTATTTTTCTGTTATTTATCAGCGTAGTTTTGTAGTTTTCATTGAGCAACACGAGGTCTCCCACAGTCTTTTTTTATTTTAAATAAAACCGTCTTAAGGTTTTTGTGCGAAGACGTTATAATGTGTTTGATCAGTTCCATCACATCTCGGGCTGTTTGATGATACATTTTTAAGTATTTTCAGTTCTTCCTCACAGTCCATGCCAGACTTTGTTACAGGGTTTCTGCAGATCCTTCAGAAAAAAATCTGAAATCTGAATTTTTTTTTTTGTCTTAAAATTGATTTTGACAAAGTCTTAATTTAGGTCGTGAAGTTGGCGTTACGTTTACGAAACTGCTTTAACTTTAAAGTTTGTTTTAAATGTGTTTTTGGGGAAACATTTGTAAAACTTTGATCACATTATGACAAAACCTACATGGAACCAACGAGCTCGAAACTGTGCAACATCAACGTAAGAAGTGTGTGAAAAAATGAAATAATGGAACGAAAATGTGAATAAATTCGTTTACTTTTAAGTAACATTTGCATGAACTGGCAAATAATAAAGGCTGCAATGAGTCTTAAATTGCATCATAATGGTCTTAAAAAGTAAAGGATGATTTAATGACTGGAATATTTGAAGTGAATAAAAAATAACCGACAATTAGAAGAAGACACGTTGATCCTAAAGTACCAGTGAATTGTAACGTCCATTATTTTGTATAGTTTAAATAACATATTCATAGCACGAGGTGTGTATTTTTTGTCCAAGCATTGGAATAACTGCTCGACACGAAGATGTACAGTAGTGTATTCAGAAAACGACGAGACGTAAATCTGAAAGGAAAGGGTCGTTTATAGAGCTGATCCCATTTGGTCTGATTTCATTTATTCCCTCTAACCTTTGAGCGCTAAAAAAAGAAAGAAGCTCATATGTATTTTAGTTGCAACATTTGAAACACGCAGTTTTAACGTAAAACAGACCAGTTAATGTGATTCATATTTGTCAGACTAACAGTGTGATAATATGATCCCAATGTGCTTTAAACACATACATTTTATATATTTACACATAAACCTACACAACCACGTTTATATACTCATCATTATCATCAGTAATTCTAATTTGAAACATTCTTGTTTCATTTGTTTGTGATGCAAATGGAAGGGAATGTTATATGCCATTAAAAACATAAATGAGCCTACATTTTGATTTGGGTGTAATTGACATAAACACTTCTCACATATGTTGTGATTCTCACTTTCTCCCACTAGGTGGCAGAAGTTACTCGTTGTACAATATGAGTCTCCTGTGCCTTCAACGTTTTAAATATGTGAACAGTGTTGTCAGTGAGTTAATGAGCCTTGATTAGTTTGACGTACGAGGAAGTCAGCTCGGATTTAAGGACATGAAGCTGCATTAAATCTGATCTCAGTTGTTTGTCTTGCAAAGGAGCAGCTGCACTAACTTTCTAATGGACATGTTTTAGGACCATGTTTAGAGTTTTTCTTTTAGATATACAGAACAGAAGGACAGCAGCGTTAGTAAAGTGAGGATGCAGCAGTTACACTGTAAAGTTTACACACTTAAGACCAGCTTTGTGTAACTAGTGAATCAAACAGGCTTTCCTTTGTCTGTAAAATGGCTTTTTTTCCCTTTCATTTTACATTTTCTCCTGCCAACTACGTTTCTACAATCCTGATTGGTTGCCTGCCATGGTTTCTGACGGAGCCAAAAACAAATAAAGCCAAAATTTTATCAAGCAGAACTTGGATGGTGTCCGCTGTTAATTCTCCGCTGTGGTTGAGATTTCTTTTCATGTTTAGATCAAGCATAGACAAAGACTTCTTTGAACGTTCTAAAACTCCTCAGCACGTCCAAGCGCTTCTACGAGGAGGTCTGTCCGTCAGTCGGTCCCAGTTATGTTTAAAAGCGCGATATCTGCAGAATATCTTGAAGATCGTGGTCAGCGTGACCTCACGAAACACATATTTGACCATAACTGATAGTAATTAAGAACAGATTACGATGCAATGATTGTGGACTGAACTTGCGATTCTTGTCGATTCTGCAGGCGTTCTGACCTAACGTCAAAAGGACGAGCTGAGAGATGGTGAATGTGTTTGACAGTGATGACCTGTTCTGCATCTGCCGGAGGACGACTGATCCTGAACGGGACGACATGCGTATGTGTCGTCCAGAAATCATAGAAAAGAATTTGAAAATACAGCCACTCTCTCCTCTCTGTCCTAAACATAGACTGAAGATAAAGATGGATGACACAATGTTGCCATGGAAACTCAAGCCAAAATATCACAGTTAGTGGAGCTGCCATGTTGCTTCAGTGATGATCATCATTATCATATTTCATCTCAGTGGCTTGTCTTCATCACTGTCTCTCAATACAAATCCCGCATGCGTGAGTCTTTTTTTAAATCATATAACAGTGATCTTAAATATATAATCCATTGTCAGGATTATTCCGAATCTGTTTTTGAGATTAAAATCGGGAAACTAAAAGTACAAAAATAAACCTGCACAGTAGAAACACTCAGCAGCCTCACGCCCTCAGGATTTAGATACGTCACAAGATCCATGTTTGTCGTGTACTGACACCATATAACGGATATTAGTGAATTGCCGGCGTGTAACACTGCTTCCTCACAAACTACTCCCCAGAGCAACAGAGTATAAAATGACGACATAATGGGCGGTGTGTTATTAAACACAAGTTAATGAGAGGAATGCTCTGCTGAGTCCTAAGAGAAGAAAACACACCAGCAGGGAAAAGTCCACCGAGGTACAATTAACCTCTGTGGGTGTATAATCACACTGGTATTGTCTGTGCAGGTTGTGGTGTCTCATGGGTAATGGAGGAGCTCGGTAAGCTGGAGTTCCCAATAGTTAACACATGCTGTACATTCTATGATACTAGTATGCGTGTATAGCGTTTTTATGTATGATTTCACTTCATGGTTTGATCTGCGTAAGGAACAAAGAACAGTGAAAAGCCCTGGTGGATTTGATGTTGTAGACAATATCTGACTCATGATCAACTAAAGCTGCAGTGCCACTTCAGGACCGTCGCTGACAATGAAGTAAACGCCGTTTGTCCGCTCACGCAGATGAAAGTTAAGCCGTGGAGTGGATGTTTACGGGTTGATTCAGCCAGTTCTTCTCTCCAGATAACTTTAGTTTTGCTACAAAAGCGTTGAATTATTTTCTGCTGACAGACGGCACACAAAAAAACCATCCCTCATCAGGTCTCCAGAATAAAACCCACAGGTACGTACACTTAGGGTCAATGAGAACTTTGAGGCAACACATTCTGAATTTATTTTTATTTATGGATTCAAAGTGATGAAGTTCAAATGAAAACGCGTTCTATAACATATAAGAAAACCAGGTGAAAAAAATAGCATAACATACATGGAGGAAGGAAGAAAAGGTTATTGAAAAGTATAAGTCGGGGGATGGTCACTGAACATCCTCTGGAGTTCAGTTAAATCCATCGTTAAGTAAATGGAAGGAATGCAGCACGTGTTGTGGACGTCTTCAGAAACTGAGTGACATCGAAGAAGGAGACGAGTGAGGGAAGCCACCAAGACCCTGTGACTACTCTGAAGGAGTTAAAAACTTCAGCAGAAGAGATGACTCTGCATACAACAAGCTTTATGGGAGAGCGGCAAAGATATTAAATCTGGACTACAGTTCACCCAACGGCACGTGGGCGACTCCACCAGCGCTAGTTTCAGCTACAGTCTTAATAACCCTCATCCATGGTTTTCAAAAAATGTACAATGACATGACATTTTATTCCAGCGGACATTGGACACCCACGTTTTTAATGCTGAGTCACACATGTACTGTACTTGGGTTGAAGAAGAAATAAATGAAACCACCTCCACAGCAAGATTCTACGACGATATTCTTGCTTTTTCTTGCTATAAACAAAATATTAAGTTAACTGTGAATTGTCAAGACCAGTTCAAACACTTAGTTTAGTAGGAGTACGTCCTGGACTTAAAATGAGTTTATTTGAGGCGCTCTTTGGAATGAACATAGACATGAAAATCTGAGATAACTCCCAGGCTTTTAAAATGCTGTTATTCTCATGGCATGGTCATATTAAACCTAAGAGAAAGCCTTCATCAGAGAGTCAAATAAATCTCCCGGAACACATGGTCCTTTTATAGTGATGTTCCACCAATGGGCAGAAAATCAAAGGCATAAAGATGTTACACTTCAACTATATCTCATCTTTATGACCCACGGCTTTTTTTCTGAAACAAGATTCCAGATTTATCTGCTTATAAAGATCCCTCTTTACAAGTCGCTGGAGGTGGAGCTAGTTTGAACTACTTTACATTCAATTTACATACAGCGACACGATCCGAAGGCTGAAGTTCTGTTTTCAATGTGTGGACTTTTATCGTGTATTTTTTGAAATGAAACCATGTAAAAAGTTTAGAAGCAAAGCTGACTGTTTGGAGCCAAAAATGGAACAGGATTCGACTACACGCTGCTTTTTATAAGACGTCACAAGACATAGAGGTTGGAAAACACTGGTTTAAACTGTGTTTCTATGTGTACGCATACGAGGAAAACCTGAAGCTGGATGGCAGCTTTTGCCTCCTGAACCGAACCGTTGGATCGAATCATAAAGTGTTGTTTCAAACTCTTCCACGGTTCGTCAAAGCCTTTATCTAACATTTGTTTCTGCAGCTGTTTATACACGATGCTGTTTCATTGCTGTTTTCCATCTAATATGGCATTTATGTTTATTTCTTGTGTTAATTCCTTTACCTTTTATTGATACGCCAACCTTTTTTACCTTCTCCAGCTCAACACAGACTCCGACGCAAACTTCAAGACTTCGAGAGCGCACGTGAAACTTACACGTTGAACCTTTAAATGTCCACAATGTAAAACGATATCAACAAGTGTTTATTGGAAGAGAAGGAGAGTGCAGGAGTTGCTATCAGCTTTCAGAAACTAACATAAGTGAAACTCTGCTCGACAGAGTGTTGTTGTGCTGTGTGTGTGTTCTTCTTTTCCACAGAGGTTGAGGCTGTAGAGGCAGCAGTGTGTGTCTGTGGTGTGATCCTGGGGCTGATAGGAGCTGGCATCGCGCTCCGGCTCAGCCCGAACGCCAACAAGTCCTGTAAGCCATAACAGACATCAAGAAAAACACTCGAATTTTGATGTCAGGTGTGTTATAACTTTTTTCCCCCTGGAGCTGAGATGACTTCTGCATCAGATTGCAGTGTTTGTTGTATCGTATATACACGTATATATGATTTTCATTTCTGAAGCAACACTGAATTTGAATCTGTACAGTACATATATTACAGATATAGTTTCTTAGTTTGTGTTCCAACTACATCGCAAACTTTTCTTGCAGGAGGCAGAAATCAGGAAAAGAAAATGGCAGAATTTGAGAATGCACTCCCGCGTCCTCTTGTCTCTGTCCCACACGTAGACTGAATATATAGATGGATGATGCAACGCTGTTTCTATGGAAAACTGAAGCCAAAATATCGTGGTTTACGGAGCTGCCATAATACATTTTCGGGCAGCTTGCTGTCAATCAGCTATTTTTCTTCTCAGTTTTCAGCTCTTCTCTTAAAAGCCGTGTTTTTTTAAATCAAAACTCATCAAATGAAGGGAGTTGTCTCTCTCATCTGTTAGAGCTACAGCACAGTAAACAAACACACAGGACTGAGTTTTAGAAATCCACTCTCAGTTGCTAATATTTTATCACATACAAATGTGTCTGTTTTGGACGTAGGCCGTTGTTCGCTTAGAAATGGAGGTGCTAACGTCAAGAAATAACTTCATGCGAGGACACGTGCACACATGAACCTTTAAGCAAGGTTGTGCGTGTAGGTCAAACACTGAGAAGTACACGCAAAACATGTTCAAATGAAATACAATCGCATTACATTTATCTCTGTGTATTTATTAACCCCTCATCGCTGCAGCCCTTGGTGTCACTGACATGTTCACATCAGTCCACGTCAAGTATCAGGACCCGGACTCAGCCGGGCTCAGCTTTCGGGCCGATCACTGCTCCTGCATCCGAAGCCTGACACAGATGATCAGTAAATAATGTTGGCCGTGTCTGCTTGCTTGTGTTTTAATACAGGGACTGAATGGAGGTGTTCCAAACACCCTCTGTTCTCCGCCTGATTTATTTGGCTCAGGCCTGAATCTAATTATTTTCGCAGTGATGGATGAGATAAGCTGCAATATTTTCATATGAATGTGTGTGGAGTTTCAGAGGGATGAATTTGAGATCTGAGACGCCGAAAATACTGCAGCTTTAATTTTTCACTAACAGTACATCAGCGGTGCAGAAATAAATCATATATTGGACTGGGGAAGTAAGACTCAAACTGTAGTCGTGCACAAATGATAGATTATAGAGAACAGATTTTGAAAGACAGGTTATTTCACAACAGTGGCAGAGCTGAAAACCACAGTAATATGTGTGATAACATACCGGCGAAGGGAAAATCAATCTAGACTGACCACATTTTGTTATTTTGCCTTTTCGCTACGTTTGTGCTGGGAATTCTCTTAAATCACATTACGGTAGGGTCAGCGCCACAGTGTGCTGTCAAACATCATTCAGGAATTTAGTCAAATGAATTGTTTTCGTAAAAAAAATGTACGTTTTGTCAAGATAAATCAACGTGAAATTTGTAATGTTAATGTCGTAATCTGATGTCCTGACAAGCAATTTTCCCGTAGAAAGAGATAGATGGGGTTAGATC
>JAPQRN010000009.1:2974421-2988267 GCA_037367275.1 Coranthus polyacanthus | reverse complement strand
TTGGGGTTTCTTCCCACTTGTCCTTTGAAATGTGGATTTCATACATACCCTCGAAATAAAACACAAAGCAATTTTCCTTTTAAGTGTAACATCAAGATTATTATTAAAGAAAACATCACCATCAATAATGCACTTGCAGCTGTAGAACTATATTAAGATGTGAGTGGGCAGTTAATAGGCAGGACCATCAGAACTGAGCTAAGTAATGAGTAGAAATCAGTTCCCTCCGGTGATTCTTCCCTTTGCACTGATGCTAATGTGGGAAGAATCTGAAGGACTGTATATATAAAAGAGCGTTTGCTAACTTTCAGATAGATTTGGAACTGTTCGTACATATAACGGGACACATTTTTTGCGGTTTCACTTGCTTACACTGTTGATATCTATTGCATTTATAAGTATTATATAAATATTGAAGGAATGGCAAAATACTTTAAAGCAAATACAATGCGAAGCGAGCAGAAGAACTGAAAATGAGAGAACTATAACCACATTTTTAATGTGATTGAAGTGTTACTGTAAGCGTGTTTTTCATGCATCTCAATGATACGTTTACCTGATTGGAAAAAATGTACAAAGGAATAAATAAAAGTCATTAAGAGCTATCAATTAAGCCCATAGACTCAAAGATCCATTTGGCAGAATACTGCTTTATTGCTAATCATGTGTGAGCAAACCATCCCTGCTTATTAATGAAGAAAGATTATTGAGATACATTATAATTACCGTCACCAGAGTTAGGATTGTCATTTGAAATTCAAATAAAGCATTCATGCGGTATCTCGTGCACAGCTTGGTGTGTTTGTGCTCGAGTGCAGCTGACCGCTACCAGAAAGTGACCCTGCCCCAGGTCATGTCTGCTGACATGATTTAAACATTCGTGCCAGGCAGCAGGACCTCAGAGAGCTGGAGACAGGCTGCTGACAGCTTATCTATATTTCAAACAGGACGGGTGGACATCCAGAGAGAGAGAGAGAGGAGAGGGTGTCTAATGTATGTGGACTAGAAAGGGGCGCTTCCCTGTGGAGCTAGAACTTTGGCAGCTGCAGAGCTGGTACATGTGGGTTACTGAGCAGACTTCATCTGGCAGTTTAGGAGTAGAGGATGAACAGCTTGATATTTGGATTCCAGGGAGTGTTTGTTTTGGTCAGAAAACAGAGAATACAGCTGTAAAATGTTCGCTTGAATTAACTATGACTGAAATAAATAAATCACAACACCGAAAAAAAAGTGACCTACTTGGTTTTTGATCCTCCATTACTTTTTTGCTGATTTTGCGGCAAAGTGTATTGAACAGTGTCACAAAGTGAGATTTGCATCAGATGTAAGACCTTAAGTATAGGCTTGTACACTGAAAGGAAAGGTTTAGCAATTTTAACTTTAGGTTTGATCGGAGCAAAAGCCTTATTATATATATTTTGTTTGAAGGAGTATCTTAATGTATTGCCATTGGGTCTGAAAACTGAAAGGTATTTGCAGGGGATTTATTTACGTTATTTGAAAAACAGCACGTCAAACTTTCTGAACGTCAGCAGCGTTTGTGGATCATCATTAATGCTGTCAACTCTTGGTTGGACTCGCCGGCTGTGATATCGATGCATACAGAGGGATTATCCGCTCGTGAGATAAATAAATGGCACCTTTTTTTTTTTTTTTTTTTTTACAGTTCAGTGAGAACAGGGGGTTTTGCTGGCATTTACTTGAACCCTGGATGTATCCACTCTCCTGTTAAACGAGCTGGTGTGGTGTAGCACCGCGGCTGATTTGGCTTCCATTGTCACATCAAACAAAATGCTGAAATGTTTTGAGAGGCATTTCATTTTCTGTTGGCTTATATGCCTTAAAAATACACACACAGAACAAGTGACAAAAGCCACTGCATGGCTCAAAGTGAACGTTAATACTTCAGTAACAGTGCTGCTGAAACACCGCCTCAATAACAGGAGTCCCTGCCATAAACACATATAGGTTTATGACACATGCAAACGTCCTGCAGGCAGCAGGAGAATTATAGAAAATGACAGGTGGACGTCCTGCGTGACGTCACCCGTTGCTTTCACCGTCTTGGTTTTTGGAACCAGAAGTGATTTGGACAAACGCGTGAAGCTGGTAAAGGGTGAATACGTAAAACTTGCCAAGCTACCGCCTACTGCTAACTTACTGAAAACACACCGACCACACTGCTAGCTACCACAGAGAACGCTGTATTAAAATGGCGAGTCAATTCAGCTGCTTGCTAAATGTTAACACATACAGTTGCGTGTGATAACAGTAATGTCAACTTGGCCTAATGTCTGCACACACTAATTAGCATTACTTGGCTAATTAGCCGCCTAGCCGACTGACAACAACGGTACTCTAATTAAAGACAAAACTCTTCAGTTTTGGCTGTTTCACTACCAGTGAAAACGCAAAGGTTAACCTGCAGCTAATTAGCTTAAGCTTATAAAGAAGAGATATAAAAGGTCATGCGTCTTGGGCTACATGACAGACTGTAGAGCTGCCTCGCCTGTCACTTGTTTCACAAAACGATCATCTAGTTCATTTTACATGGTGGCGTCATGTAGGTAAGACGTCAAAGATCATCAAAGAGGTCATCTGATTGTTATGGAACTAACTATTTTCACAAAACAGAAGTTTGTTCAGGGAACTGAGTCACTTTTCCCATAGAAGTCCATTCAAACAGAAGAGCCTCTGTTCCCCCTTCAAAGACCCCACGGTTATGACATGTTTACACCCAGAGAATGCAGTCTTCTGTCTTCAGTTAGACTGTCACTGCATTCCGTGCAGTACTGATTTAATGCTAATATTAGCTAATATAGCTGGACAGGCCGGGCATTTTAGCGTAACGTCTAAACTACAACTGCAGAAGAAAAAGAAAAAAAAAACCTCAAAAAGTCTGACTGAGCAGGTGAGCGAGCCGTCAATCACACCTAATGGTCACCGGTGGCGACACTCGCCAACCTGTCACTTAAAGCAGCCGCAGCCTTAATTATGCATAACTTTAAGCCTTACTGCAATTAAAACGAGTGAATTATATATCAAATCACCAGCGGTACGCTTGTCATGAATGTGGAAATTAGCTATAGAGACCAAACTGTTTTCCGTACCAGGCTGTAAACTTCTTTTTTTTTCTTTTTTTTGCTGTACAGCTGTCATTGAGGAATGACTCGCTTTCGGAGCCAGCCTCGAGTGGCCACTGGAGGTACTGCAGGTTATAGCACTTCGGCGTTGGTTTTGTTTTTTCAGTCTCAAACGTTGCTGCTTGAAAATACCACAGATAAGATTAAAATGTACAAAATCGCTGGTGCATTTCGGCTGGGACAATGTACGGTTAGGTTTAGGCACAAAACAACTTGGTTAGGGTTAGGAAAATGATCATAGTTAAGTTATCACAGTCACTTTCTGTTTGAAAGGGAACAAGAACATTGATCTCCTGTGTTGAAGTTTATTTGTCATATTCCACCAGTTTGTCCCTATGTCACCAGACGTTTAGAGAACATTCACACAATGACAAGAGATTGCCTGTACAGCCATCCGTTGTTTTACCCCCCTGCAACAATCGACCAGTACTGTCATTTTTCTGCTGAGATTGGATTGTTGTGATAGCTTTAGCTCTGAGGTGAAGGTACACATGCTGGGCTGTCAAAACCACAGGCTACACATACAATACGGGGCTCAGAGATCTAATTCAACATCTCGTCAACTTTTGTCTCAAAGAAACGCTCGCTCCAGAATATTTTTTCAGTGTGAAGTAATACCTTATTGGAATTTCATATTCCCTGTATGCCTCCTCTCTGTCTTTCTCTCTCTGCCTTTTTTCTTCCTCCATTGGCTTTGCCCAAATTTAGAAACCAGTGAGGGCTGACTGTCATGCATATGAATAGCTCAATGTCTCACAACCAGGCTACAAATCCTCATTGTGACTCTGGAGATAGCTTAAGCTATACAAGTAAGAAAGGCAAACTTCCCGTCAACACCATTACTGTCAGTTCTTCAGTAAACAAACTCCACCCCCCGCCCTGCTCCCAGTCCACAGTGGCACTTCAACAATATATGAATTTTACCTTTTCTTTGTGTAACTAGATGAGTTATACGTGGGTATACGTGAATGTATGTAGGCCTCATTGTGTGTTTTTGTGTTTGCCGGCGATGCCACAGTGTGTATGAATTTTTAATGTGCGTCTTATGACAGCGGGGCCTGCTTAGGATCTGTAAATTCAATATTGCTATAATATCCAACCCTGTGGCCCAGGTGAGGTCTCCACGCACTGCAAACACCGCTGCTCCACCGCACAGGACTGCAAACAAACACACACACGAACACAAAAATGCACACATGCAAACAATGCCCCTTAATGCTTTCTCATCCAGCTTCACCATGGAAACCCATCTTTAGAAGGAGCACAGGGACGCGCTGTGTTTGTGTGAATATGTGGGTATGTGTGTCCCTCTGGACCAGGCCTATCAGTCAGCAACAAAAGAAAGGAAGCACAGGATTTAGGAAAAGGACAGAGAAGCAAGGACATTGAGGACCGGTGTTAAATAGGTACCGGATCATGAATGGTCAGTACTTAAGTGTGGGTAAGCTCCCGGACAAAACGGTGCTACTATCAGTATTTACTGAATGTGATGTTAATTCATTTTAATACAGCTGGCGATTCAGGCAATTCTATTTGACGATAACCGACTACGTGTTTACATTCTGTGCTCTCCGGTCGTGACTGACAGGATAAAATTGTAAAGAGTTGTTGGTCAGATACCTGTTGGGCAGATATCGGATACCTAAAACCTCGTTGTGTTCTTTTGAATTTCCTCTCTCCATCCAGCTGCCCGGGTTCCTGTCGTCGTCATAGCTTCAGATTTCCCCTCATTAACCTTATATCCACACACTTCTCCAAAGCTCTGTAGACACTTCACGAGTGCTTGAATGGACAAACAAAACAAAAGGATATCATCTGCAAACAAAGCTATTTTATGTGTCATACGCCCATCATCTGTTATGCCTTCAATTTGTACATTTCTTCTAATGGTTCTATATATAGAGCAAAAAGAAATGGAGAGACGGACTACGTTGGCGAACTCCTCTCTTCCTTGTATCTTTTAACTCTGTTCTGCACAGTAGAGGTTTTCAATCATTTTCTCATGCATTTATTGTTGACAAACTGTTGATCCTCAGCCTATCTTTGCTCCTAAAGGATTAGACTTTTCCTGGATGCTGCTTTTTGTACCAACTCATGATTACAATCACCTGTTTCAAATCACACTGTTATTTCATTATCTTAACTCATTACTCGTCCTAAGTTGCTCCTGTTCCAACTTCTTCTTGACTGTGTTTCTGCCTAAATTTGAGGAGTGGATGCATATTTACAAGCGAAATGAAGTTGAAGTTCATACTGTCTACAATGAAATACAAGTCGACATTTTAATATCACCGCTTTCTTTTTTTGTTTCCATTTTCCATACCGTCCCAACCTTTTGAAATGCTTAATGTTTGGCATGCTTTTATTGTTTGGGCAAAACTTTTGCAGCATTTTGTACTGCAATGCAGTATTATTGTTGTGTTGTTTCATTCATTATGGACTTCCATTAATCTTATTATAGTTGCAATGATAATTGTTGATCTAAAAAGTACTTTGGGTGAATGAGTGAACAAATGTGACTTCCTGAGGAAAAAGAGGGGTATATTTCATAGAATTCTATAAATATTAGCAGAGTGAAGGCATCAGTGAAATTAAAACAGACTATGACTAAGAGGGTTACATACCAATAGACTAATACATCAATTTCTTTTGTCATTTTCTTATATATCTTATAGATTCTGACTGTTTGCCAATCATTGTCCATTACCGCCCTCCATCCCACATCTGATACGCAGCTCTCTGAGTGCTTTCAAGCTGATCATAAATTATGTTTCTATTTAGAATATAGGCTTCAAAAGCTCAGAGCTGCATGGACAATTAATTTCAATCAACGACTGAATTATGGGCTTTGCATAACAATTGCTTAATCATGAATAACTGTTCATGTGGTTTACTTTTTGGTGGTTGCTGCATGGTGTCACAGTGCTGCAGATTAGACACTGACATAGGGCTTATTATTTTGGCACCGTGCGACTCGCGGGAAATCTGTTGCATTTTAGAAGAAGCTGTTTTCTGACTCCACGGTATCACAACTGCTCGGATGTTTGCAATCAGTTAGGTTGGCAGATATTTAGTGACTTCTAGTGGTGAAAGTTTCAACCGACCGAACAAACCCAGTCTCCTTCACCTACAGTCGTCACAAAATCACTGAAGTCCCGCGTCAAAGCCAGTGTTTGTTTTATCTGTTCTGGGCTTTTTAGTTAAGGGGATAATAACTCTGGTCAACATTCACACATAGTAGGTGACAGTAACACACCTTGACGCTGGATGTTACCCAGGATAAAATGGAAAAAAGAAGAGAAAGTCCATTCGGAGCTACTGTAGAAACATGGCAGACTTCGAACAGCAACTGTCTCTGTAGATATAAACAGTTCATTCTAAGGCACTGAAAACAATTCTCATTCTCATGTGATTATACACTAATGAAAAAATAATTATGAACATTATATTCCACTAAGATCCTCTCAAATCCCCCTATACTCACTGGACTTTTTTTCTGAGTAGTTTAACTTAACTTCATCTCATACTTGAGTACATTCATAAAGAAAAGAACATTTACTTTCACTCCATTTGTATTATTTTTGATTTTACTCATTTGAATTCAGCGCACATTCAGTTTTTGTCTCTCCTGGTCAGACCTCTGTGTCACACTGTCTGCTTCAGGTCCAAAGCAGACATATCACCAGTCTGCGTTTCCAAGGTTTCACCTGGAGCTGAATCAACAGTGGGAGTGAATTCTTTAAGCTGAACAAGATAAGGTCTAGAGTGAACCATATTGTGCGATTCGTGGAAGGAATGAATGCCAAATATGGGATAGAAGCCATTTTTTCACAATAGCGCCTTCAGTCTTTGTGAGCAGATCATTACTTAGTTTCTCAGACTATGCTGAAGAAGGTTAGAACTTTACTGTTACTGTCACATATAAACTGATGTGACTTCGTGAATATAAAGCATCCTCAGCAATTTTTGTTTTCAGTTAAAGGAGTGTGAAAAAAGGTGTGATGCAAGTAAAAATAAGCACAAGGTCGGCCTCGGAGAGAAAAACAATCCCACTTATTGGACTGCACATGTATCTGTCAGAACATGACAAGCTGCTGCTCCCTCTGTATCTCCAAACAACGCTGTCAGTGTCACTGCGATCACCAATCTAGCTGCGTCTCTGTCAGCCCACGTCCTTCACGTTTTCACCGTCGAACACGTCCTTGATGTTTAGAAGGTTGGGACGGTCTTCAGTCGGCGCTGAGTGAAACTGATCAACAATTCAGAAGCTCGTCTCAAAGAAGATGCTAAATATGGAGACGGCAGGAAAAACACAGTGATTCTAAAGCTCAGGAGCAGCGCGGCTGTTTGATGTAATTAGCTGCTAACAACAAACAGGGTGCTGCTTTGATGTCATACTGCCAGCTGCTCTCGAGAGACCGAAATCCACAAAGTACAGCGTTCACCTCTGTAAAGTTGTCTGTTTTCTAAAGTGGCTGAGCTTTAATCGCATCAGCTTAAGTCAATGGAAGCTGAGAGTTCTTACTCTGCTGCTGATCTGCTTGCTTTCCACTGTTCAAGAGACGCATATGTTATAGGAGCAGAGGAAAAATGCAAAATATGTTAGAGGACTCTTAATAGGCAAAAAAAAACCCCCCGAATCATAATAAAACACTTCATTACTCCATTCTCAAGACATAAAATATGCAGGGAGGCACTAATTTGTTATCAGGTTAATTATCTGTGTTTCGGAGTTGCTGAGGCGTTCACTTTCCCAGATTAATGAATTATGACTCTTATTTACTCAGGCTGGCTTATTCCTCCAGTGTCAGAGCGCAGCGCGAGGGCCGCCGGCGTCTGATGGAAGAGGAAAGCCCAAACAAGAAATCATATGAAGAGGGGCTGCTAAACATCTCCATGAGCTGCAGCTTCCAAAGCACCGCAGGAGGGATCAGATCATATCATCCAACTCTAAATCAGACTATTATGTCACTTCTGTCATCTGCAGTACAGCGCTGCACGCTCCTTTCTTTCCATTTCCAGTAATAGAAGCTGCTAAGATTTTGTTTCGGGGTCACATGGCATGTTAAGACCTTGCAGGTGACTCTGACCAACATCTGTAGTTAGATTTAGAAGCCGACGTCTAATGATGGCAAAGTAAATGCAGCAAAAATGTATACCTATGTCCACACTATGCCACGGCAATGATCCAGTAGAGCGTACTTTCAAAACTAAGCTTTTCATGGCCTCTAATTTTGCAACCATTACAGCTTTTATTCTCGCAATTTTCCTAGACATAAAACAGTAAGAGGTGCATTAAGCAATTTCGACTGTTAGAGGAAGAAAGACTGATGCATCACTGGTGTATCAAGTAAAAGTGTTACTTGTTGCTGTGCAGACACAGAGCAGCATAAGGATGCATTATGTCGAACCAACTCCTTCAGTAAGAACTTCACTAAAGGTAACACATTTTATTTTGAAGTTTATGTGAAGGATAACGTACAACAAACCAGTCATTATAGTGAAATACAAGGGATTATTTCACTACGACCAGTTTGTGCATTATCCCACTTGTTACACGGCTACTTACTCAAGAAATGAATTATTTGAAATGTTAAAATGATTATGAAAATGATTTGTCAACGGACCGTAATGCTGTGATTGACCAATCAGAGTCAAGTATTCAGCAAAGCCCTGTAGTAATATGTCATAAAACTTGTATTATTATTATAATTAACAGCCTGATTGCATTTTGTAATGAATTATTACATACTGCAGTGGTTATTACAGAATATGAGACTCCATTGAGCTCCATTGTGAATAATGTGAAGAACTTTAAGTGGACATTTTGAGGGTCTCTGTCAGAAGACCACTGTCCACCAGTGGCTTCTTAGACCAATATGAGAATCATCTATAACCGGTTTGATGTAACGCATTGAGACAAACTGAACAAACTGTGTTAGTTGTGTACAGTTATAGAGTTATACAAGCACTTTGTTTCATTTAAAATATTTAAATTTAGTTAATGAAGTTAATGAAGACTTCAAAATTGTCAATAAATTGTGCTAAAAGTCAAAGGATTAAGTTCTCAAGTGTTTTTTATTTGATGACAAATGCAGGTTTTAGTGAACGTCGATATGTTTTTTCAGAAAACCCTCTGGTTTTAGAAGGTTTTTTAGAAGGTTTCTTGGATCTTACATTAGCTTAACTGTTAAAAATGTAACGTGCACCGATGAAGACAAAATACTGGGACAAAATACCACATCACATTTTCATCTCTCCTGTATGTTGTAATAACCATGGCAATACAATGATTTATTACAAAATGTGTGTGTGGGGGATTTATTACATATTCTATTCAAGCGGTGTTTTACAAAATGCAGCAGATTGTTACAAAATACGGTTGTTACAAAAGCACTTTTAAATTCCACCTCATGAACAGAAGTCCTTTAAACTCTGGTCGACGCAAACTCTCATTAAAAAACACGACAACATATTCCATTACTGTGCTTTGCCAGGCTCGTATACGCTCAGCTTGTCTGGACTTACTGTTTATCCTTGCAACTGCTGTCAAGTGTTTAAAACATAATGCGGGGCTTCAGTTAGAGCTATAAAATGTAAATGCACGTCTACGTTCCGATGGAGGTCCAAATCAATAAGTTAAGAGGCTAAAAGCTGCACAGAGCTACAGAGCCGGTGACAATGAGTGGAGGGCATTGTAATACAAGTGAACCCTTTTAAATGACTGAATGTCATTTGCTTCGGGTTATCTGTTGCTTGAGTCAGTGTCGGTATCCAATTTGAAATTTAAAACATACGATAGCCCCACTGATCCAGTATGTGTGTGAAGTACAAATTTTCCATCTTGTGGGATTACACCACTCCTAGAATAAAAAAAAAAGGATCAGATACAAGTGTTTTAGAGATATAAATTTTCTTTTTTTGTTTCCTGGTAGAAAAGTAATGCCAGCTAATGCACAAATAATGGCACAGAGTCAGGATGTTATCTGCCACGGGGCTCGCAATTTACAGGGACAATGCATTTGACATATTTCCAATCCAGGGAAAGCTCATGAGCTGCATACAGAGCAGAGTTTGTACCCATTGTCCCCAGTCGGGCTTTTAACGCACACAGTCACACAATACGTAGTCAGAATATGCATTCCTGCTTAATCTTAGTGGATATATTGCATCTGGTGGACATGTGTTAAACCGAGACGAATTTCAAATGTATATATAATAAACTTAACATGGTTAGGGTTAGGAAAGTATTACGGTAAGGGCTAAAATAAGAAAGTTAAAGGACTTATGTTATGTCTGCAGTTTGTTTATACCCCGACCATCGCCTTCCAAGGTTCATCCATAACAGTGTCATCTGACCACGGAGGCTCTTCTCTTCACAAGAGGTTACATATGTAAACATCATCCTTTTAAAAGCTTCAGTGTGTAATATTTAGAGGTATCTAGTGATGAAGTTGGAGATTGCAACCAACTCCATACCCCTCACCTCACCCTCCCGTGTGGTCGTGGATAAAAAATGAGAAAGCTTCCTCTAGGAAAACTGTATGTTTGGTCCGTTCTGGGCTTTTTTTAGTTAAAAGGATATTAACTCTGGTCTGCACTCAGTAAGTAGCAGTAATGCACCGTACCACCCTCTACGAAATGGAAAAAAACAAGAAGAAGGTGAAGTCTGTAAACATAAAAGGCTCTTCTACAATAACAGAAACCAACGTTGTCATTTTCAGGTGATTATACATGAATGAAAACATACTTGTATTATATTCCATTTATACAATCAGTTCCCCCTAAATCTCACACACTGAACCTTTAATCCCCGTGAAAAATCTACCAGCGATGTTTTTCTGGTGAGTTTGGGCTGAATCCAAGATAATTCAAAAGGTAAGTGAGAGTGTGCACATCCAACCAACTCAACAACCAAACATCATCTCCCAATCACTCAGTCAATGTTAATCAAAGAGCTTTTGTCATTTTTCAAGTTTCATTTCATCTCATATATTCATTCAATAAGGACAATACCAATTGATTGCATTTTTGAAAATATGCCAGCGATAACTAAGAGGCTCATTTTTATCTGTATTGTCTAGACCCTGCAGATCGCGCAGACCTTTAAGAGACCTTTCCCCACATCTTTTCTCCGTGAATCCCATTAGTCTACATTAACGATGACTTACCATTCACATTCCCCAGGTGGAAATATCCGTCGACCAGCGAGGCTCCGTTGTTGAAGTGCTGGGTCATGTGATCCAGCCAGTTGGCCTCCACCCCTTTCACGCCCTCGTCGCAGTTCTGCACCCGCAGCGGCACCTTGACGGTGTAGTACTTCACCTGGCCCTCTCGGACCGGCGGGTGGTTGTACAGAGCGAGCAGCTCCACCCCTGTTGAGACACGACACGAAACAAAAACCTTGTCAGAGATTCAGTCAATAAGAATTGTGACAATACAGATGTAGTCTCTGTGGAGGTCCCACGTTTTACTGCATGATTATTGAACTACTGCTGTACATTGGCGACAACCCAAAGAGTCATTTGGCAGCTTCGGCAGGAGCACTCTCCCTCTGTTCAGCTGCCAGAAGTCATGAAACGGCCCGGTAAGCAGTTGGCTAGGAAACACTGGAGTTTGGCTATAAAATATGTAAATTTGGTTGCAACGCAGAGAAATATTTGCAGTATTCTGTTGTGCTATGAAGCTAGATAAATGCTCTAATACGCTTGCTGGCACAAAAAACTCATTAAAGACTTATTAAAGAGTAAAAGAACTTATATTTCTGTGACTTCCAACACTAACCACACATTTCCACTGTCAGGAACATGGTAATATGGCACCAGAAGCACATTAATTTCAAATGAGATAAGAAGCTAAGGAAACTGTGCGGACACTCAACAAGCTTCTTGGCAAAGAAATGTTGGCCACATTGTTTGTGGTCATCAGCCATCAAAATCTAACAAGTTCTGGGTTCTGTTCTGGGGTTTTAAAATCTTTCCAAAACTGTGACGAACAGTCAAATGGACAAAAAAAAAAATTAAAAAAAAAAAAAGTAAAAGCTGAAATGAATAACAGAAATAAAGGACTTGGAAATCAAACTGAAACTACAGCTCAACATTTCTGAAGAAGAATTAAACACACACAGACCCTTCATCAAATATAATTACAGTCATTTCATCGCTATTGTTGTTAAATTGTGTTATTTTTCTGTATTTGTATTTTTCCTCAGAAACCTACCAAAAAAGGCAAGGTCTGAACAAAAAGTACTTTCCCTTTTAGCTTAAATGACACGCAACATTTGTAAATGGTGACAAATGGTCACGAAATTCAACATCAATCTACTAGGATTCTCTGTTTTCAGCCACATTTCATGACCCACTACCTCCTTTTCTTCGTATACCGAGGTTTCAACTGAGCACTGCAAAAGACCCTTTCAGATTTAAGGCCTAACGTTGTCAATACATGCCTACTTACATGCTAATGGCACACAAGCTGTCATTACAGCACTAACAATCTTGAAATAACATCAGAAAGACTCAATCCAAGCGATCTTAAAATGCTCTGCTTCCACTTCTTCACAGTCATCAACATTCATAAACCAAAGAAGTGATCATTTGCTGTGCAAATGTCTCCCCATGGACGAGGACTTGCCGATCAACACAATCTGCAGTGACTGCTCATCACTCAGTGAACTTTCCCATCAGGCTTTGATCTGGTCGGTGAATTTCTTGTTGTCTGCCTTTAGAATTTGGCCTCCAACAATACATGCATCCTCAATACAGCTTTTGATCCAGAGAAAACCGCAAACAGGGTCAACAACTCAACTTAGAGTGAATTCAACTCCCGTGTAGGTCTTTCATAGTGACTAAAGAATATAACTTTGTGATGAGAGCGGTAGCTCTACATAAAGATATTCTTTATTCTATCACTCCATTGACACTCCATGTGGTAAAATCTGTTTTGTATCATCTACAAGTATTAATAGAGCTGTATGTTTCTATATTTCAGGTTACCACATATTAGAATTATTTGATAAATGATGATGTTTTTGAACTTATATCTCCTTAAAAACTCAAAGATAAAGTTGATTTTCAAGCCAAAGCAAGGAACGTTTACTTGAATTAAGCTGAGCAGTAGATGCATTTATACTTCACTAAGTGAATGGCTGTCTCAACAACCTGTAAACTGACTTCTATGTAGAGGACTTTTTAATGAAAATCCTTATTAATCCTGAGTTCTTCAATGCCACCTCTACCGCAACAACAGCGACTGTTAGCTTAGAAATGGCATTAGCTAACATCAACAAATAACCGTCTCTCAGGACAAAACAAGGCGTGTTTCCAAATGTATTGCAAATTTGAACCAAATTTTCAGAAATTATGCAAAAGAAAATGCTAATTTATGATCGTTTCCATCCACTGCTGTTATGTGAATATTGAGTTGGTTCGTCTTCATCGTGGTTTAAAAGTTTGCCCGTTACGTGTAGTATTTCATACAGTAACAAACGACCTGAGCTGTTGATTGACAGATGTGAGGTCTTTAAGGCAGCCGACACTCGTTTCCCCCCAAACTGAACCGAACCGAACCGGTCTGGATCATATAACGTTATTTCAACATCTTTCAGTTTGTCAAAGCCTTTGACTGACATTTGTGTCTGTGGTTCTTCATATATGGTGGCATTTCAATGCTGTTTTTTTCCACTTTTCACCTGTGCCAAGCGT
>JAPQRN010000009.1:2949479-2969847 GCA_037367275.1 Coranthus polyacanthus | reverse complement strand
TCGTGTAATTTTAATTATTTTTATTCAAATGAAAGACTTATGATATGTCAACGCAAGCATTATCAGATGAATGAAACTTCAAAAAATTGGCTCTGCACACATATTCATGCTGTGTTCATATTCTCTTACGCCCCCCCCAGTCTCCGGTAGAGAGAACTGTAGTGCAGCTGGGTCACAACTCATCATGAAAACGAGAGTCTCTCCTGTCAGTAAATAGCCTCGAGATGCCAAGAGTCCTACAGTGTCTCTTCATGGCAATGCATGGGAACTGATACCTCACGGTTTCATTTTAGACCTGCAACCCGCAACCCCACCGGCATGTGGACAAGCCCTAGTCAACCTTGCCCCAGCTATGGGTTAAATATCAGGCTGATAGGCTGACAAACAATCTTGAAAAACGAGACCAAAAAGACTAATTTCAAGCAATCTTAAAATGCTCTGCTTCCACTTCTTCACAGTCATTAACATTCATAAACCAATTCATAAATGCCACATGTTAGAAAGAATGAAGACACTGATGAATACACAACAGAATGAGTGAGATCATACATATCTGTGTTTTGCAGAAACGTATGAGGTTCTGGTGATTGGGTTGACGTATCATGACGCTTTCTCCCATGACTCTTCTCTGTTTACCATTGAGTTTCAGGCAGGTCATAAATGGCTTCCATCTCCCACTTTATGTAACTGCAGTGTAATTAGATAAGTAACAACATTAAATCATATTTAACAGAGCTGATTTTATTAGGACCTTTATAGACAGCGGTCAGATTTGTGCCATTCTTAACAAGCTGACATAAAAAACAGTCACCAGCAACAAACACACTGCCAAGCCTCTGTCTTTCTTACAGTATTACCAGTTTTCTGTTTATTAGCTCAGAGTTTTCCATGCATTATATTTGATTACTGTCTAATTACACTGTGATTATAGCATAGTGGCAGCTGTGATTATAGGCGGAAAGGGAGCTACATTCTTATGAAAACTTTTGTTGGGTTGCAGTGTTACTTTATACAGAGATGATAGTGGAGACACAGTCTTCTGCTGCAGTGAAGGATGAAGGATTAAAGGTGATTTTGCTTTAGGGCAGAGCAAGACAAAAATCCATAAAGATGAAGATAAGAAGAAGACTGGCTGACGTCCATCACAAGGACTTAGGAGGTCATTAAGGAGGAATAACGATGCCATTTGCAAATGTGTGGAATTGAAACATATGGCAAACGGCAGGTTGAAGCATTGAGCCTTTATAGAATTTACAGACTGAATAAAATGTATGTGGTTGTTTCAGGGTAATAGATCACAGCCAGTGTTTAGGCTGTTTACCTGTTGAAGACCACAAAGCTTCACTGCATTATTTGTACATTGTTTGGGGCAGTATTTAGCATGGAGTACTCCTATCTTATCTTGTTATGCAGTTTCAGGGTGATTTGACTTGACTTGTTGTATTACCACAATGCATTCAAGCTGCTTTTCCCAAACATAGGGTCGGGTTAGGGTTAGGGTTAGGGTTAGAGGGTGAGCGGGCCGTCATTCCGACCTGTCAATCAAAGCCCGACACGGCAGACGTCAAAGCCGAGTCCCTTGCCACTTGGTCGGGACCCAAAACGAATGGCAGAGCGGTTGTTTTGGGCGGAAATGGCATAAGAGACGGAAATTATGCAAAAGAAGCGACAAGATGAAAATGACGTAAAAGAAGAAACAAGACGAAAACAACGTAAAAGTCGCGACAAGATCAAAACAACATAAAACATACAACACAGGCCTGGTCATGCTTATACATTTCAATGCAGTAATGTTACATATGATAGCTTTAAATTCGAGTGGATTACTTTTACCAGTGACTTGTGGGTGTGCAGTGCATCTAAGCTGATACTCGACTCTTATTCGGTTCTGTTATGTGGTGTTAATATAGACTGCAGTTGTGTATCAGGATTCAAAGTATCTGAAAAGGATCTATATACAGACTAATATAGGTTACAGGTCTCATAACGCCTCCTTTTTGTGGAGGTGTTAATTTACAATGCAGCAGTGACAGTAATACTGCAGTGTCATATGCTTTTTGGCTTTACAACAAGAACAGGGATTAAAAGCCAGAAATGTCACCATATGCAGATTTTAATTGGTTTCTTATTGGTACTAATCGCTGTTTTAGAGAATTATGGACATATAATGCTACAGGGCAATAAAATCTCACTTTATTCCCTAATAATTCAATTCTTTATAGCTTTATCTGAGTAACCTTGTGTTTGAAGCACACACAAACTGAAGCATATGTCCAAATCCTTTGAACCTAACCACATGAATGTATTACATCAGCAGACTACAGCAAAGCCTTTCAGAATAAAGTCTGCTAACCTGACTCTTGTTGCTGCTATCAGGGCAGCTAATGAGAAAATGAGCGCATGAGTGTCGTTAGGACATTGAAAGCATGTTGCTTCAAAGACTTATCTGATGGACGCTCAGCTGTCCAAAAGACAAGGTCGGCGGCACTAACCTTGTGCTAATCTCTGCAGTGCAGCTTTCCAACATGACATGTCATCATTGCGACGTCTGTTTCTCTAATCTGAGTAGCTGGACACTGATCCCATCAGTGCTAAAATAACACTGATGTCAGAATAAAGCAGGGCAGATGAACAGGCTCCCTCTGCACATTCAATAAGACCCCAAAGATAACAGCAGGATTAAGTTCTCTGTTCACTTCACATAGTCCCTCACATTTCTGATTTGTGGACAACCACTTTGAAGCCTCACGTTTGGAAATATAGACCTTCTATATCTCGGTCGGTAATTGGCAACATAACTGTCTTAATTAGTAGGCTAGCCAACGGACCACTTGAAAAGTTAAGCAGCCAGATCACTTCAGCTACTTGCTAAATGTTACAGTTGTGTTACTAACAGTATGTAACGGTTATACACAAAAGTGATAACAGTAATGTTAGCTTTGCATAATGTGTAAACACATTAACGAGCAAGCTAACTGTCTTAATTAGCGGGCTAGCTGACAGCATACATAGCATCAGGTAGGCTACCGTTAACAGGCTAGCCACTGTAATTAAGTAACAATAAACTTCATGAAACTAAATTCTTTGACCATCTTGTTTGTGTAACTTCAGTAAAGCTGGCGGCAGACATTAAAGCCTTCTATGAGCCTCCAGATCTTATTAGCAGAGAAATGATTTATTAAAGGACCACCAACACACATGTAACGCACCTAGAAACAAAAAAATATTGATATTTCTGGAGAGGAATTGAGGTATTTTGAAGGGGAGTCAAGATTCAGTTGTCGTCAGTTTCCCCGAAGGGAAATTCAAGCTCTGCATTTGACACATCCTGGTACACAGTGAGCAGCCACTGAGCGGCGCCGGGGGACCGACTCCAGATCGAAACCAGTACCTTGCTCAAGAGCACTGACCCAAGAGAATCAAGGGTATTGATGTATCAGGTCAGGAGAATTGATCCAGCAGACATGTTTTCAATGTATGCCAAATTGATACTTTATAATTTGCATCAATTCCAAGCTGTGGTTGTTGCCCTTGGTTTCATGCTTCAGGTGAGTTAACTTTTTCAGTATGTAACCAAAACCTCAAGTTGTCTGAACATCTCCAATACTTGAATCATCTTGAGAATGTAGGAAAATAAATATAGTGCACATATGTTTCGTGTCATTGCTTATTCGGCAGATATTTTAAGTTATTCATTCATTCACAAATATTGACAATTTTATTCACATTCAGTATTGATAAAAACACAAATTTGTCAGCGTGATGTCTTGAGTAAAATGTAATCACAAAAATGGACAGAATTCAGAGGAGACAGGGACGACTTATCCAGACATGTGCACCATCTTTCCAGTTTTTCTCCGACATAAGCTCTATCTCTCCAACCAGTTACACATTTAAATCAACAGAACTTATCTGACTCAGTTTCTATCCAGAGCTTTAGTTTTAGGCATGGTGTTTCTCATTCAACCATCAAGCCTAGACTTTTGCCAGCTTCTCTGCCAGAGCTTGCACGCCGTTCACCTCAGAATCTGAGGATTAGCGTGGACAAGCCAGCAGGAGCTGGTACTCTGGGCCTCCTCGGCAGACTGGGCATTAGTAGAGAGGGACATGGGAGCTTGGCAGGCTCCCCTACCACCACGGCTGGCTGCTACACCAGTGCTGCTGGCATTGTAGCAGAGATTCAGAAGGGGATGAAGGTGGGGGTAGAAAGAGCTGTGAAGCTGAGGGAAGTAGAGGACGAGGCAGTGGGGGATTATCTCACTGCAAAATGCACTGTGGGGAGGCCCAGATGGACCAGTGGGCTGTGGTCTGCTGTGATGCCAAGTGTGTGTTACCACATACACATAGAAATCTGGAGACACACACACGTATGTGCTTTCCGTAGAGTGCATTCATTATGCAATACCTAGTATTATTAGCTTTGAACCCACCGCATTGCACCCTAGTTGCAAATATAAGGATACACACAAACACATGATAACACTCCCTGTGGGACGTGTGTCACACATATTCCCGAACACGTATCACAAATAGGTTTTTTTGTGAGGAGCAGAGACTGTAGGAGGGGGGTGATAGCGGTGGGAGTCTCCATCTGTTAAGCTGAAATGCTCAAATAAAGCCGAAACTATAAATGTCTGTGCTAATTTCAACACCATTTCCACAGAAAATCATGAATAACTGATAGAGGTGTGGCTGTGTATAGCTGCTTCAGGCGAAGGCAGAAAAGTGAGCAGTGAAACGTACAGCTCCCAAACAAACCTGACAAACTGTTGTGGAGAATTTCACAGATTCCCTGCTCCATCAGTGAAGTGCGGTTGTGAATTTGTATGCGCCACAGCTATAATGCAATCCCCTTTGTGTAAGGGATAGAGAGGATTATATCCCAAGGCAGCACATTGTTGTGTAACATTGAGGCAATAGCAGGAAATGACACCTCCGCAGTTGCCAAGTGTTTTAAGTGGGATCCACAGCACCATGCTGGTTTTCATTTAAACAGCCAAAAGGTATAGATTCAGATATAAAAAGAAATGTAGACACATATGGATTAAACATGAAATGCTGTCACAGTGTTAATAGCTGGAGTTTTATAGCAAAAAAAAATTCTACAATTCTCTGTGAAATGGCCTTGAATGCTGTAACTTTAAACCCCTTTATGACCTTGGCAATTATGACAAAGGTTGCTCCAGAACTGGAGCTGTAATGGAGGCTAAATGCTTCGGCAACTCCTCAAATCCTGAAATATGTAGCATTTAACCAGCCCTCAGTGAACATTTGGCTGTTATTTACACCTGTTAGAGGAGCCAGTCTACCAAACCTGTAGCAAGCTGCTTTCCCACAACCAAAAAACAAACACGCTATTAAAACTTCAGTGCATCGTTTAGTTTTCGGTGTCACTGGGCCAAAATCCCATAACCTTTCAGCATATTGTAATTCAAGAGAGGAAACAACACTTCTGCACGTCCTGTAGACCCGGTGACAGAAGACAACGGGCTAGATTTTTGCCAAAGATGGCTGATCACAGGAGTTCGGGGGGTTGAATATGTGGCTGGCAGCCTTAATTCCAATCACTGTTAAGGTTTCGTCAGTTACAACGCAAAGGAACGCAAGTTTTGGTAGTGACATAAAAACATAAAGTGGTCATTTGTATGTTTTTATAACTGAGGAAGTATATAAAGCATCTTCAGGACCACAAAGTAGCTCTGGGAGATTGAATGCAATGAATAGTACCTGTGCAGAAGTGCATTTTCATCAACCCCCTTCCAAGCGCTGAGGTCAGTGAAGCCAGATTGAACCCTTAACCGTTATTCTAATTGAACAAATAAAGCATGATTTGCTTAACAAATGCTCAGACATCATCCGGAAAGGTTTCACAGACAATCATCTCTCCATGTTTCATCAGGGTCGAGCCAGTGTTGTCGATGCTTTTCACAGTTTGAAGTTTTGACCTTTAATTATCTTAACTGTCATTCCCTCATTAGGCCTATCTGAATAATTTGGAAGAGTTTGATTTGCGTAGCAGGTCTCATGGCGTTTAGAGTGTTTTAGAATTTTACATCATTACATTTTTTTTTTGTTGTTTGTTTAATTTTGACCTTTAATTACAGCACCCTCATTGGACCAATTACTGTAGTGTCATTTCCTTTAAAGGAGCCGTTCATTCAAAAACGAGTCTTTTCACAGCTCAAAGTCCGAACCGAGGTTAATGTTTTTGTTATATCGCACACATTCGAGCTGCTTAGTTTTGTTGTCACGTTGTAATTTTGGGATCACACTAAAGAACTTTGCATGTTATGCCTACGTCCTGTCAGCATCACATACGTGGGCTGTGTCTCCAGATTCAGATTCATTTCATTATTTCACTATATTATTGTTATTATTATTATTATTATTATTATGGCTTGACTGTCAGCAGCACCAACTTCAAGCTCTCTCATCCTCTCATCATCTTCTGTCCAATCTTCTCAGAAAAATACATTTAAAGTTTCAGCAGTAGTGGTTTTTCAAGTCTACTTTTTATTACCTTATCGGACATATTTCTGTTATGAAAACCCTGTCCTCCTTTCCACATGTGCTACTGTGGCTTGTTATACCTTCTTCAGGTTCTGTTTTGACGTTTGGCACAGCTGCATCATCTGCCCATTATTTTGTTACTGTGCACCGCTGTATTTCATTATCCCCGCCAGATGAGCAGAACAGCCTTCACAAAAACATATACATTTACTTGAAATTAATTTCATGCATAGTGTGACAGTAATGTGTTTTTATCACCAGGAGCCAAAATCAGGGCAGAATTTGAAAATACACACCTTCCTTCTCCAGCTCGCTCCTCTCGGCCCAAATCGAAAGACTAAATGCAGATAACCTGACGGCGTTTGACGTCGCTGTGGAAAAGTGAAGATCCTTTTCCAAGCTTCTATGTCAAGCCATGGAGTAGAGCGGGAGAGTCACGTCTGATTGGTAACAGCTGTTAGTCAAACATTTAACCCCCCCTACCCGTCTGAAAACCTCCTGTCACAGTGTAGATTTTCTACAGCCCGAAAAACAGAGTTCAGAGAGGTTGGTAGAATTCTTGTTTCATCTCACACCACTTGAATTACAGTATGCTTAAAGGTGAGCCATCGAACACTGCAGCTCTAAAGAACTTATGAATACACCACAACAGTCTTCCTCGAAGGATCACACCAGTGCACCCTCAACTCATAGCTCTTCCAACAAGCCTCCTCTCACCTCGATCCTCTCTCCTCGAGATGCAATTGAGACATCCAACAAGACGGCGCTGACATCGATTTCTGGGTCACAAGCAGGAGGATGTGAGGAGCGAGGAGATGAGGCACAAGATGGAGAAATGAGAAAAGCCTCAAGTGTTTTTTACAGTATAATTGAACCAAACCACGGTTCAGTTTGATCTGGATGGAGGCCACCGCTTTTCGACCATGGTCTGAGATGTGAAAGCACGTTAAGAGAGGCGGTAAATAAAAAAAGGAATCCATTTTTACCACTTCGCCTAAATATGATCAGTCAGCTAAATGTAAATATGTGTTATGTCTAATTCAGTGAACATCTTGGCATCGGTTTGGATGAAAGATGAGTTTGGATGAATAGAGGGACACAAATACCAATTCCTTATATTTTACTTGCCAAACACATCTTCAGATCCTTTCAAGAATGCTTATTTTTCATCCTATCACAAATGAATCCCCCAACCTCACCCCTTTTTACAGTATATTACAGTTTCATAGTTCATTTTTCCTTAAATTATAGGATTTTTTGTGTGACCCAGTTCATATCTCATTTTTAGTTATATTTTATGATGGTAACCATGGAGACCACTCACCATCGCCTCTCCGCTGGCGGTACCTCGGCCTCTCTTTTGTCTCTGTGCCGCCGGCTTTGTTGTTATTGTGACACGGAGAGTCATCCTCCGTCAGCTCCTCGCTGTGCTCTCCCTCTGATACAGGAGAAGCCGGGGGTGAGGCCTGGTTCTCCTTGGCCTCCACCCTACTCCCTGAATGGTTCCCAGTGTTCTCACTTCTCTTCTCCTCACCCTGTGCCCCTCCCCCTTCCCCAGCCTTGCACGACGAGGCATTGCCCTCCTTGTCCACAGTGTCATCCTGTGTTCCGGGCCCTCCGTGGTTCGTGGGACTGGAGGGGTTCGAGGGGCTGCAGCTTCCCAGGGAACCCAGAATGGAGCTGGGGCTGGAGTGCAGGGAAAGAGAGGGGGTGTCTGGTTCTCTGATCCTGGTGCACGGCGCCCCGTATGGTTCCTGAATAAATCCAACGAACATCACTCCCTGGTCGGCTGCATCCTGGATCTGCTGTTATGACAGGGGACAAAAATATTAAAAGGACTGAATATTAATAATATAATAATGATAATAAATCCCACAAATACAGTCGCTCACACTCACGCCACTCTGTGTTGTGCTTATCTTGTGTCGGAGTGCGTTTTGTGCTGGAGCTGGTCGTTTGTTGACATTAGCTAACTCTATTTCTAAGCTAACGACTGTCTCGGCCTGTTCACAGATTTCTATGTAGAGGAATCGAGTCGGTCTTTCCCTGAAAATCCTTACGCTCGTTACCGAGTTCTTCAGTGTCTCTCTTCTACTCCTCTACAGGGTGTCTCAAAAAAAAAAAAATGGAACACTCCAATCTTTTTCAAATATCAAGAAAACCGTAAGGCAGGAAATTAAGTAACATGAATGATTTAGAAGGAATGTATCACAAGTGTCACTTATAAAAATTCAGCTCTCTCAGTCACTTCAGTGGAGACGGGGGGTAGCTCTCCATTTCGCAACTGAGTAGTGCTACACCAATTTCTATTTCCAGTTTCACTATTCACTACTGACTTTTATTTTAATGTTGGTCATATCCTGATGAAGAGCAACACGTAGCATTTAACAGACAAAAGATACTCATTCAACCATAACATCACCTTTCATTTGACTGTAACTAAAATTAGCCATGACCCTCATTTCTCGGTCAACCTGCCCGTCCTGGGTCTGCCGAAACACCTCACCAGGAAGGCGTCCAGGCGGCATCCTGACCAGATGAACCATCTCGACTGGCTCCTCTCGATGTGGAGAACCAGCAGTGGCTCCATTCTGAGCTCCTCCGTCCTATCTCTGAGGGAGAGCCCAGCCAGGAGGAGGAAACTCATTTCTGCCAGTTGTATCTCTGATGTTGTTTCAGTCACTTCCTACAGCTCATGACCACAGGTGAGAGTAGGAACGCAGATCGGCTGGTAGATTCAGAAAAGGAGGACCAGAGGGTGTATTTCCAGTCCAATAAGATAGGAATGATGTGGTTGAATGGTCTTCTTTTGCATGCCTGACAATCAGTGCTTATTGCTCATATACTGTAATCATAAAACATATTTAAGAGAAACTGGACATAGAAATTGGCGTGTCACTGTACACGTTTATTAACGGCTCCCAGAACAAAACAGGACAACACAAACTTCACAGCTTTTTTCTGACAAAACCGAAGCAGTTATATCACTCTCTTCAAAGCCACCAGACACCAGATATAACACTGAGTATCGCTGAGGGCTGGCTGTCAGCAAGGTAAAGCAGTGAAAAGATTCTAAATATACACTTTAACTGAACCTAACTTTTTTTAGGATGCTAAAATGCCATTTTAACAGTGCAGCAGTACATGGCTGTACATGTACTGAGCTTAGCTTAGTCTCTGTACTTGTATTCCTGTGTGCGTCTCCAGACTGGGGGGGCATGCTGACCACCACCACTATGAGTAATACGCTGACTCTAAGTACATCACGCATCTGTTTTTCAGGTCGTAATGGTATTCGAAAGAGGCTGAGCTGTGTTGCACCTGGTTTCAGTGCCTTCAGTGATGACGGCCTCAGCATTTCAGAGAATACTGCTCATTTTGTCATGTTTTGCAACCTAATTTTATATACTTGGCAATTTTTTGCAATCATTCAAATTAGGGGGAGGTGATGAAGAAGAACATTTGTCTGTGGTTTGCCAAACTCAAAATCAAATATTTATTACTGCTCTACACAGACTTGAAGCTGCTGTTGCAGACAGTTTCTTTTGAAGCCTTAGCAAAATGACAAACATTTAAAATTAAAAGTATGAAATACATCCTGTGAAGCAGAATACATAGCACAAGTTCTTCCCCGAGAGATTTCAAACTAAAAACAAACTTTCTGAATGAGTCGAAGATCAATTATCTTGATACAGAATTGTTTTTCTATAGCTGAGTTGACTGATTTTGCTGGTTTTCTTTGTTTTGTTTTGTTTTCTTCCCCATGTTTCTCTCTCCATTCCTTCCCAGCTGCCTCTGCAATCACACAGCAGTTGATTAGATTGGAACGGCCACAACCCTTGTTAGGCCCGGGCCGCATCCCAATTCCAGTGCACCCTTTTGTCTGTCTTATTGTTGTCTGGCATTTATGTCAATATTGGGATTTTGCCACAGAGCGAGATTGAAACGTTAGCTGTCAGAGAATGTTAATGATGCCATTCTCCATTTGTGCCACCCCCACCTCTGCAACCTCCGCCCCCCCCCGTCTCAGAGAAAAAAAAACCAAAAAAAAAACCGAGGCGCCCGTCTCTATCTTGAGCCACAGTGAGGGAAGAGAATAAAAATCAAATCAAATCGCAGGTTATTCACTATGAAATTAAATTGGAAAACAGTTACATTGTTTCCAGCCATATTGTTTAATATCAGTGAACGCTCTCTGGGTGCTTCCACATAATATTCCCCACACCAATATGTTGAAATGGAATTGCTGAGATAAAAGGGAGCAACCGTTGTATCTCATTTAATGGTAATGCAGGCAGTCAGTGAGAAAGATGAATGGTTTTGACTGTTTAATGTTGGTACTTGATAGGACGAGTAGATTCACACAGTGGGCTGTAATGATTGAATTTATTTTTAGTACCATTATTGTCATTATCATTTTATTAAATCACTTGTTTGACAAAGTAGAGCCGTTGAGATGGTTTTTTTGTTTTGTTTGTTTTTTTCCAGGACCATCTTGCAAACAGACTTTCCATCATGACAAACATAAAGATTGCACATTTTTAAACAGTAAGTGTAATAAACCAAGAAGTCAGGAGTAACGCCACGTCATGCTTCACGTATTCTCCATGCATGCCTCTCAAACACGAGACGCTGGAGCCACTTTTTCTGTCAGTTAAAACCAGTGGATTCTGACATTGGAAAAAGCAAACAATTTGAAGGTGTTATTTTAGACGATGGAATTTTTTATGGTCATGTTTTAGTATATTCTGACCTTTAGCAACAAAATTAAAGCTATAATATATAATGGTATCTTAAAAACTAGCTGTGTGTCATAGATTTTATTTGACTTGTACTTAGATTATATCAGTTGCTTCATCCGGTCGCCTTTCGGTATCGTATCATCTAACATGAGCAACGTTAACAGTTAATGTTACTTGTGGCTATTTTATTACAGTGAAATGATATCGCATAGACACATGCCACAAAATGTAATGTGAATAGAACTAAAAAACTAAATGGCCTCATCTGTAAACATTTCTGCATGAGTCACGTCCAAGGGGAAACGACCGCAGCGTCTAATTGAAGTTAACGTCGAAGTACCGTATCTCAGAGTGTAATACCACTGATGACCACTGGACGCCTGCTTTAACTGACTTCCATTGAACTTCTCTGTAGCAGTACTAAGCCAATACATCGTTTCCAGGACTCACTCTGGTCTCTTCGCTTTACTTGGACCCTCTTATAAATGTTGTGAATGTTCTTCTGTAATTTATTATTTCATTAGTCAGATTTTAGGGCTTTGATTCACAGCTTGCTCACCTGCTGAGTTGGACTTTCTGAGTTTCTTTAGATTGACACACAGCTTTACTGTAGTTTCAGTTAAGAAGTTACACTAACGATACCATCAAAGGGTTTTCTTTACCGGTTACTTAATTACCCAGTCTGTTAGCATAACTTGGCTACTTTAGCATTAACCCTTGTACGGTACTCGGGTCAAATTGACCCATTTCAAATTTTTACAAAAAGTCTCAATGGCCTTAGCTTATTTTCTGCGATAAACATGTACAAAAAACAAAATAAATTGAGCACACATGCTACTATACCCCACACCTTTACATCCGTCATATGGTCCATCATCCCATGCTTCACAACGTCATCTGGTAGAACTACATCTTCTGTTATTGGTTTGCTTGAGAGACTCACAACAGCAAAGCATTTCACACTGTGCTTTTAATTGCTGAATCATAAAAATAATCAAAAAATAATAATTTCTAATGAAAACGCGTCATGCTCCATATTTAGGGATTAGGGCTGAGAATATTGACTAGTTTTTTTAATGACTAATTTTCTCTAGAGGTTGGTTTTGTATGAAATGTCTTCAGAATTTCCCTGAGGGCAAGGTGTCATAAGAATTCCTCATTTTGTCTGACTAGTCATATTGGGGCTTCGTGTAATCATGAAAATACACTGTGTGTCATTTTTTCACAGACTTTTTCTGTGTTAAATAATCCCTGTTTTCTTTCCTTATCACCAACCAAATGCTGCTGTTTTTCTTACATAACATCACAGATACAACTACACACACACATACACACACATACATACATATACATATGTATATATATAAATGGATGTAATTTCAACAATTCAATCACAATATGAGCCAGGCCACCTGCAGACATGGTCAGACTCACCTGAAGGCGTTTAGATTGCATATTGTTTGCATTTATACCATGATGAATGTTTTTTTCTTTTCCTGAGGTACAGACAGAAGGGTAGGTGGGTTCACACTGTCTGCACTATTACTACCGAAGGTATTATAAACAAATGCTAAGTATCCTTTAAAACGTTTCAATCTAAATGAACAGACAAGTTGCAGTGGCTCCGAAGGACCCAGCTCAGGTCAAGAAAATTAGGCTTTGAGGTCAAAAGAGAAACTTTTTCACCGCATCATTTCTCTTCATTAACCAAAATGATGCCAAGCCCAAACTTGATGAAAAATATTCAGGAAGCGGCTTCCCTTTTCTGCCACTAGAATATCAACAGCCTGCAGTGAAAACCCATTTCAATTTTGACTTGAAACCGCATTTCCTATTTCCCCTGTAAGTTATTAAAGTGGCACCGGGAGGAGGAGGTGTCTGAAGGTCAAGATGAAAACCCCAGAGAGAGACAGAGAGAGAGGAAGGGAAGAGATGAAAGTAAGAGAGAGGCAGAGATTGAGACGGCGAGAGTTAGAAAGAAAAGACAATGAGTGACAGAGAAGGGAAAAAAATTAAACGAAGAGAGAGGAAAAACAGAAACAAACAGAGAGGGAGCCTGAAGGGAATGGACTTTCCTGTTCACTCCTCTACCACTCATCCATGTCCACTTCCTTTTTAATAGATTTTGAGCATGGCCTCCTCCTCCTCCTCCTCCTCCTCCTCCAGCAGGCCTGTAGCGGCTCACTAGATTAAAATGATAACCAACAGTAATGAGGTCCTACAGGACTGCAGTTGCATGACTAATAGAAGGGCAAAATGTACAGAAAGGTTCAGGAGTGAGGCTTCAAAGGCCGCCATAACGCTCGGTAATATACAGATTAAGCAGGGGGGTTGAATCATGATGACGAAGCATAAGCAGCTCGCAGCAGAGGAAGAGGAAGAGGAAGAGGAAGAGGAGGGGGAGGTTCATATATTTCATCTCAAGTGTCATTGCAAACAGGCTCTCTGCAGTGGTGCATTCATAACGGTGACATATGCTACGGAGCCAATTAATTACCGCTCCAGTGAATGTGATTTGGAATCTCTCGCTGCTGTTTCATCTTCTGTATTGAAAATAAAGAACTGCTGTGCAACCTGTTCGCAAACCGACGCCGACACCGAACCGCTCCGGTCCGCCTTTTTGGCTGCTGACCGCTGCACATGCACAGCGCTCAGTCAAAAGTCAAGAAGAGGAGGAGACGAAGAGGAAGAGGAATCACGCAAAGAGAGTTTTTATGCTCACGAAAAATGGAAAAGTTGGTGCAATGGAAACAGATTCAGCGTATGACGACTACATGTAATTAAATGAATGTGTGGACCAATGAGGAGACTGCAACGTTCACTGAACTGACACAAGAAACAAACAGAAACGCGGTATTCGATGGGAAACACTAACGAAACCATGCATGAACAGCTGCAGAAACAAATGTCAGACAAACTGTGAAAGAGTTTGAAACAACTTTATTTATATGAGCGAGAAGCGACAGATGTCTACCAGCGGTTCAGGTAAATACTGTTATAATGTGGATGGAAACCGGACTAGTCAATCCTTTAAGCACTGGCTCCAAACCTTTTCAGCGTTTGAGCCCTGTACATACACAGTGATCACTCAAAAGTCGAGAAAAACAGGGTCTTGTGTAGCATATTTTTTCTTCCTTCCCATCTTTTTAATTACTTACCTCAACTCTTCAGATTTATCTTGTGAGCCCTTTGAGCGTGCTGACTGTCAGACTCCAGATAGACGTCTAAATTTACAGTATCTGCTGCACAGATCTCTTTAGTTCACGACTATCTTAAGTATCTTAAGTAGGACTAATGTGATTTAAATCCTGGGTAAATTAAGATGGCGAAACATGGCCGCATGCCACTGCCTCAAACTGTTCAGCTTTAGTCTTCTGGAAGAATCGAACAGGATGTTTTACCAGGAAAGTTCAAGTCGAAAGTAACCATACACATTCAAATTAAAAAGAAAAAAAGAAAAAAGAAGAGCTGAGCTGATGGTTAATGTGGCAGGACTCAGCGCTCAGTAAACGTGTTTCCATCCAGCTCTTTTTATGCACATTTTAAATTTTTGCATAAAAAAACCTGAGTGGAAATGGCAAAAAATTGAAAAAACTGTCAAAATACTGCCTTGTGAGAGGCAGAAGGAATCGCTAAATGGAAAATGTGAATGCAGTGGAAACAGATTGATGACTAAATGGAAGTTATTATTTGTCTACATGTGTGGACCCATGAGGAGAACGCAACGTTTCTTGATTAGATGGCGTTTCGATTGGAAACCACATCGAAACGCCGCCACGTATGAAGAGCTGCAGAAGGAACTGTTAGAGAAAAGAGTTTGAAACAACGTCATATGAGCAAGAAGTTGAAGATGTCTACCAGTGGTTCAGAGGGCAAAGATAAAGCTTCAGGTTTTCGGATCAAAGATCTCTGGTTTCATCTGTCAGCTCCTCAATCAACAGCTCAGGTCGTATGTTATCGTATGAAATACTACATCTAACTGGCAAAGCAGGAAACCATGATGATGATGAACCAGCTCTTCATATTCACATAATAGTGGATGGAAACATGCAGAAATTTGCATTTTCTTTTACTGATTTTTCAGAACATGTGGTTAAAATTCGAGAAGAAGCCTGACGGGTGAACCATTTGGAAAGAATTGGTTCCAAACCTTTTGTAAACACACAATGCTTCCTCAAAAGTCACGACAAATCGCGTATCATCAGTGTACGTTTTGTAAAACATCCGTATTAGTGTGGACAGGGCATAGTGTGAAAACTTTTTTTTAATTTTGCAGCTTCTGTAAACATTTTCAAATGGGAAACTTCATATCGTTGTAAAAATGTTGACGTGAAGCATATTTTTGGTTCAGAAACGTTGAGATTAAACATAACCACGGTTGAATGGGTTGGATATTGTACTGGGAAAGTTCAAGTAGAGAGTAATAATACACAGAAAGGAAAAGTGATTTGAATGAAAACCCGGCTACAGTGGCAGGACTCAGCGTTCAGTGAGATCTTTGAAAGCACAGGCATCTGCAGTGATGACAAACACTGACAACCATCGTGTTAAATACATACATGCCATCATTATGTTTTCTGTCTTTTTTGAAAGTGCCAATTATGCTACAGTTTTCCCTTTATTTTGACTCAACATGGCGGTGCTTCACTGGCGACTGCGTTGTGAGGTTTTCTGTGACAGCACTGTTAAAAGGCTTTTAGTCTGACAGCAGCTTGTGTACAGGCTCAGTCAAGTGGTTGTTTCACCACTGTACAGTTGTAAACATTTAAACACGGTGTTGTTCTCCGAGCCTTCAGACAGGCTAACATGCTGCGCAAACTGAAGGCAGTGAATTTATATTCTGGATGAGGAGGAAAGGTTTTAAGAGCCTTTAGTATGCTTTGTGCTCTCTGTCTGCTCTGACTCAGTATTTGGTGTTTGAATATTGAAGAGTTATGACTAACAGTCGCAACAGCCTTTAACTCATTCAGTCATATTTGTTCCTGGGATGGTGATGTCTTGCTTTAAATACACCTATGCAAACTTTACCGCGCAATGACTTATGTGTATTAGTTTCTTATCATATCCATGGATCACAGTTTTTGTCATTTATTCCTTTGCATCCATTCCAAGCCCCGTCTTTTATAAAATTACATTCAACTGATTTATATAAGAGAATAACGCTGGTAAAATTACATTTTTGTGTCAACATTAGATGCAAATGTTTGCAGTTAAAGTGGTTTAAAGCCTGTGTGAAATGAACAACACAAAGTATCTGCAAAAAGTTCACTGCTTATGTCTTTAATTTGCTTGAGGTTTATTTTTAATTATATGTATATATATTAATAAGACTATATAGAATATATAACCCAACCTAAGGGGTTGTTCTCGGTTTAGATTTGGTAGCTGAAAAAGCACACTTAAATGTATAATAATGTATTAAAGTTAATAAGAACTGTAAGTTTAATCTTAAACTATCTTTGCATCATAAACTGTTGATGCATTTCTTTCAAACATCAACCTACAATTAAGAACAGACTTTTTAGTTTAGCAACCTTTAGTTCATTTAATTAGCGAGCTTGACCTTTGATTTTTTGCCTCCAAGAGGGCGTTTGGGTCAAACGTTGCAACATCCTGTCAATCTGTTCCTGAGATACGACATTTTAAACGTAACAGGGACACATGGACTGACAGAGGTTCACCATGGATGCATCTAAAAAGGCAACATGAGTCATTTAAGCTCAGTAACTGTGTTAATAAACATGTTTATGATACTATTATTAGCACTCACAGGATGTTAATAAGCTTCTTGACAGGACTTAAAAGGGCCTTATTATCTATTATATAACATTTATTACAAGGACTTTAACAAAAAGTGTGACCTTGCCATCCTTTCACTTCCCTCAGTCTTCCTCCCTGCTTCCTTCCCTGAAGCTGACAACACCTTTGGCCTTTGCAGAGCCGTCGTACCTTTTTGACGTAGCCCTGGATGAGCTCTGGAGTGGGCACCTGCTCAGCAGACAGGCAGTCCTCCAGCTGCAGTCGGTACGCTGCACAGACCGGCTGGCTCCTCTCCACCCTGTAGGCACCACAGTGAGGGAGAGAGGGCAGTGAGTTGGAGCCTCTCAGACACACACATAAACCTGCTGGACAAACATTCCCGATGCACGAGGCCGCCCATGCATTCGCACACATTTACGCATAGAATATTTATAAAACTGTTGCTAAAACCCAGAAGCAGAGGTGTAGCTTCTGAACAGATGGGGCGGGCAACTGCTTGGGAATCTAGAGTGTGAGGGGGTGAGTCTCAAAACGTGGCGACTGCATTGACCGCAACTGAATCCCCCTTGAACAACCAATGGACAAGTTGAGATGACATCTCAGTAGGAAACCTCCCTGACCCCCCATGTCGTTCCCTAGGACAGTATGGATGACTACTGGCCTTCCAATGTGGGTTTTGAAAACTATATGCATTTTCTACACTGTTCATATTGTTTATTTATTCATTCATTCATTATCTGTAACCGCTTAATCCTCTGGAGGGTCGCGGGGGGGCTGGAGCCGATCCCAGCCAACATTGGGCGAAGGCGGGGTTCACCCTGGACATGTCACCAGTTCATCGCAGGGCTCATATTGTTTATATTTGAAGTTATTCATGTTCTTTCTATGTTATGTTCTATTCATGTGAACATTAGGAGAAAAAAAAGTTCACATTTCATACATTTTTGGTGACAAACACTGGTTGCCGGGCCCCCCCCCCCGAGGATTTTACCACCTCTAGTATCACCAATGCACAGAACCAGTGTGCTATTGTTAGACCTACGCAGCAAATCTATAACACAAAAATAACCACCTATCCACAAATTACACTGCATCAAGAAGCTTTGTCTGTGTTTCTATTTGGCTGTGGGAGGCAGGGGGGAAATACAATAAAACACTTAGTGAGACAAAGATCCTAGATCCAAAGAAAGCACAGGGGGAGCACAGAAAGCAGGAAATTCAATGCAAATCTGGTCTTGCTCCCTCCTCCCTCCCCACTGATATCAGTATTTTTGAGTAGGAAGAATCTATTTATATGGCGGTGCAGTTTTCTATCCGATCCTCTGGAGGAAATCCCAGAGCCAGCCCCCGAGGGGACTAATGCCCCTGCCTCTATCTCCCAGCTTTCCATCCTGTTAGCAAGACGGAGGAGGCCCACACACCCTTCCCTCTGTGTGCAACAGTGTGCATAAAAGTGTCTGTATGTGTGTTAAGAGCTGCGTGTGTGAGCTCTGGCTTAACACGGACACCTGATGTGATGCAGGGGAAGGATGCATGGGCTCATGCTGCCGTGTGATTGTCATTCCCAGGTCATGCAATGACTCTCTGAGCGCACAAAGATGCTCCTGCTTTTATCTGTGTGTGACAGGTATTTAGATTTCAACCCAGTCACCACGACAGAATGTTGGATATGTATCATTTTAGTGTTTCTGAACATTTTTGCATATATGTACATTAACATTACAGTGTTTTACTGTCTTTTGCTTTTACTGCTTATGTATTTTATCAAAGTAATAGATTTATTGCTTTGGAGTTTTTATTGCTTTTAGAGCTATCAACGTTTTGGTGCACATTATGTGCAAACGTGGGTGTTTTCCATTCCTCAAACCACCATATTTCGATGCATAAGGTACCATAGGACCATCATTTTTCAACGTGCGGGGTAGATGTGATTTTCTGAGACATGGGGTATTCTGGAAGACATCTAGACGATGTCATGGTTACAGTTTGGTTAGGTTTAGGCATAAAAGCAGCTTGGTTAGGGTTAGAAAAAGGGTTGGGGGAAGGGCTAAAATAAGAACAACATTAAATGGGACACAAACCTCCTGTGTTTAAGTCTACAGCCTTTGGTGTACCACCATAATCACCACAACAGCCTCCACCTTTCATCTACTTAACTACATCACCTGGTCCATGTTATCAATTTCCGACGTCTAAGGACGTACATTGAAGTCTATCTGGTACTCTGTGTGTCGACAGTTGACACTAGGGGTACCCTGGATGTTGAAGACAGACACCACGGGCTCACGGCGACTTGGGAGTGAGAACGGACTCTCTGAACTGATGATGATCCAAGTAGGATTGAAACATTGTCATCAATAGTCTTACCCTTTTTGATGGATGCTGTCTTTCTTAAAGCTTTGCACTTATCCATGACTTTTGTTTAACTAGGTTTAGGCACTGACACATGTTGGTTAGGGTTGGTGCAAGATGATAGTTCTTGGTTTAATAAGAAAATATACACAAAGATGTGATTTCAAAAAATGGCTTAAATGCATTAACATTTAAACCAAACCATGATCTTTTTGTGCTTTTATCGCCTAAACCTAAATCGTTATGAGAGTCAGGATGAGAACCTGTTTTTTATTGTGGCAAAGTCGTGGTGACACTGAACATTGATATACACATATCTTGTTGAAATGTTGATAGTGTTGAAATAAAGTTCACTTTTATTGTCCCTATAGGGAAATTCAGCCTCTGTATTTAACCCGTCCTAGTGGACACAAGGAGCAGCAGCTGCCACAGAAGACGCCTGGGGACCAACTCCAGATCTAAACCAGTATCTTGGTCAAGGGCACCGACAAGAGAATTAACCTAGCATGCATGTTTCTGATGGCAGGGGAAGCTGGAACCCAGACAAGGCCCTCGGGTTTCCCTGCTGGGTCCTGTGGAGAACATGCAAACTCCACACAGAAAGGCCCTGGTCCAACCGAGAATCGAACTCAGAACCTTCCTGCTGTGAGACACCAAAATACGTCTGCCCCTATATGTAGTCATAGTTTGTAGAAAAGCGCGGTGACGACATTTTATTCTGGTTGTTCAACTGGGTTGTTGATCTTTAAGTTACAGAAAATCCACAATGTATGAATTACCTCATTGAAACTAAAAGTCCTACATTCAAAGTTATACTTTATATTTGCATCTGCAACTTGACGTAGTTTAAATTGTGTTTTAGTCACATGTTAAATACAGAAACGAGAAGATGTTCCATTTCAAATGAAGCCTAATAACATGCATATTGCTTAGGGTTAGGGTTCCAGTAAAGAGTGGATGTTATAAAGTTAAACATTGGTGTAAATGCATTTGTGGCAAATCAA
>JAPQRN010000009.1:2935801-2949379 GCA_037367275.1 Coranthus polyacanthus | reverse complement strand
GCTTAGGGTTAGGGTTCCAGTAAAGAGTGGATGTTATAAAGTTAAACATTGGTGTAAATGCATTTGTGGCAAATCAATCAATCACAGACATCTACACGACAGCTTCGTACAGTTCAAAATCCATTCACATGTTTTTATGATGTCTTTCTTGGACTCATTTCAGTCATCCCTGTTTCATTCCAACGTTGCTTTTTCCTGTCTCCACTTACTATGAGCTGTATTGAATCAGTGAATCATGTAATACTTTTTGGTCATCAAGTCTTTGTCAGAGAGTTTGATGACAGACAGACCCTAACCCAGAGTAAACCCATGAAGAACCCAGAAACCTGGACCTGCTTGGTGTGACTCTGGAAAAATAACACTCTGGTGTTAACTGTATGTATTTTAAATGGGAATATTCTACCCAAACACGTCACAACCTATATTGTATTATCTTACTTTAATTGAAATTGGGCAAAATTTCAAAAATACAAGATTTCGTGGGAAGTTTCCACTTCTTTGAAACCCTAATTTTACTCATTAAATACATTGTAAATAATCCAGTAAATTTAAAACAATTACATAAACTATCTAACGTTGGGTTTTTCAGGCTTTTTAAAATGAATTAGCCATTTAAATCTAAAGTCTTTTGTGTCTCATCACTATCTATTTTGTTTGTCCACAGGTGTCCCAAATGTGTCCTCTGACGTTCAGATATTGCACCGGTATCACATGTCAACACGATGTATAAAAAATGGATCGATCAAAGTTATACGGACGCGATCCGAGTGTCTCTGAGATACAGGAAGAAAAAAAGCTATTTGTGATAACATTGTACCCAATAATGTTAAAAAAAAATATCAGACAAGAAAAACGGAGATTATACTTATACCTATAATCCTAAACAATCCGTGACCGCACAGGGAAACTACATTACTACAACTAGGGCAAGTATGGAAGATCATAAATAAACCACTTAATCTTTTATATTAAATGTAGTCTCTGAGATAAACCTGGTGCTGCTGGAGGAACAATACTTCTACCTGACATGTAATAGAGATAAAACTCCACTTTTAAATGGAAATACTCAAGTACAAATAACCTATACTTAGAGGATGCAGCTGATCAATAAATCCCAATAAAACACCATGAATTAATATTAATTCATACTGTCTGATTTATCTTAAGCCTCTGTGTCATAGAGCTCAATTTTTGTCCAGACACTGTGAAAAACAACGTCGGTCTGTTGCACTAAATGACTTCATTACAATTAACAAAAGCCCTGTTTTCAACTAATTCACTGTTTTCTCATGCTTGTGTTGATAAGAATGGACGTCAGAAAGGATTCTTCTTTTGGTCTGTTGGGACTATTAACAGTGATAAAAGAGAGAGAGATATATATAAAAATATATATATATATAATTGCCTCCTTATATTTTAGGTACAGAGTAAATGTACGCATTGAGCTACTTTCTCTGACTGGAACTGAGCTTGTTGTGTGTCTCTTTTGAAGCATCGTCACATTAAACCCAGGCCTGAATCTCTTAGACTTCACAGAGCGAGAAGTAATGGCCCTGAGTCATCTTCTTTACCACACTTCTGCCATAACAGACATTCAACGGTCTGTGTGTATTGCTGTCGCAGCACACAGCGGCACTAAAACTGGGCCGAGCGATTCGTTAACTTCACACGCTCGGTGAAACATTCATTACAGCGAGCTGAGGAAGCCGCTCTGGTTTTTTCGCGGCGTCATAGGATTCAAAGGCACAGAAGAAGAAGCCCGGTGGCACTGTCAAAAAAGGTGCGTGTAAACCCCCACTGGCTAGAACATAAATCACAAGCAACGACTTCGGTTGTGCTTCAGGCACATCTTTGGGGAGCAAAAAGGGGAGAAAGAGGCAGAGACGGTAGGAGACCCGGAGAGAAGAAGAGGTCCACAGGTGTCATATTCTGCTCAGAAGCAGCTTCAAACAATCAAATGAAAAGCTTTTTTCTTAAATCATTCTGGAGTGAAACTCACATTCATGAATTAGTATGTATCCAAGGGCGGATATTTTGTTTCTTTCTTTTGGTAAAGACAAAAAACAGTAACATTTCTCAAGTGCAATGGAGGCGGACACCAAAATGCCACCAAAAGAACCGTAATGTCAATATAAATGTATACAGAGGAAGCTCTATTCTACTACACCATGAGGAAATATTTCCTGTGAGCATAACTTTCATTTCTTATTAAACTCATTAATTTCTCTGCCATTTTAACAAACCTGACTGGCTGACAAATTGAAATATTACTTCTGTCGTACTACTGTAAATATTTACAGTAGTAGGACAGAAGCAACACACAAATGCTAATTGGATTCAGTTTTCCTGAAGAAGCAGATCTCTAATGTTTTGCTGTCACTGTCTAAAATGCTATGATGCCTGCTAGAAACTGTGAACACTGTGTTTGTTGTAACTACAGTATGTTTTTAATGAATCAAAGGTTCAGTATGGAAGATCCTTGCATGGATATGTTCTCATATGAAGTTTGTGTTGGTCTCGGTGTTGTGCAGAGAGACGATAGTTTTCTGACATTAGCTAACTCCATTTCTAAGTTAACAGTAGTTAGTGTTGCACACTGAGAGTCACTGAAGAGCAAACATAAGGATTTTCATGGATGTAGCAGATGTTAGCATAGTAACGGAGTTAGCTTAAGTCAACAAATGCCAGCACAAAACAGACTCCAAGACAAACTTCATGTAAGCACACAAGCATACGTGACAAGTGGTCAGGAACTCAGCTCCAAAATGAAGCCTATGCGGGAGTAACTTAAGGTTGTAATACCACTGACTGCCACTGGGGGTGGCTCCAAAAAGCCCTGGCTCCAATAGACTTACATTGAACTTCTCTCTAAAAATACTAAGTCAGTAATTTTTTTCCAGGACTCCCTCCAGTCTCCGCCGTTCGATGGTCCATCTTTACATTTTTCCTCCGTTAATCAGATCTCGGGGCCAACAGAAGGCTTTGATGTCTGCCGCGTCGAGCTGTGATCGACAGGTCGGAATGACGGCTCGTTCGCCTTTTTTTTAAGCAATGTTTGATAAAGTTTACCGTTTCACCAAGTCAGTAAACTAGCGCTTAGCATTAGCTCACCTTTGACCCCTTGGGCTCCCATAGTTCCGCCCCTTTGTCCAAATATGGTCACGTCTGGCTCCAAAAAGCAAACACGGTGATATTACTGTTGAATTGTTTATCATGATATATTGAGGGAGACCCCTGTCGCCACCTGGGATCTCCACCTACATATCTATTAGTAAATTATAAAATGATTCAGTAGCGCTGAATGAAGACACTCAAGCACAATGATTTGATTTCATCTTTTGCTTTCAAACATTTTGCACACAGATGCTATCATCTCTTGTCAAAAAATGAATATATCATTTCAAAAATGAAACTCCAAATCGAATGAGACGTCCGCAGGCGGAGACAAAGAGAGGGAGGTGTGCGAGAACAACAACTCAAACGGTGCACTCAGTCCTTGGGGGAGGCCTCCGGTTTAAAAATAGCTGCTGCATCACCTGCAGTCCATCTTCTCTGTGTGAAACAGTGACTTTTCATGCAGGGTGCAGCGCCAGCTGTCAGCCTCCGAGGCCTCGTGTGGTTAGATGGGTGTCAAATGCCTGCCCGCCTGCCTGCCCACCCACCTACCTGGAGTTCCCCCCTGGGTAAATACACCTGCTAGAGCCCCCCTCCCCTTTGTCTGCCCACAGATTGGTCACTAGCTTTGTTTCACTGCAGAACATCTTGTGTTGGACTAATTACTCCCGCTGGAGTTGAAAGTTCACGTGGTAACTAATTGCGTATTACCTGCTAATGGTTTACTTAGGGATTTGTATTAGCAGCAAAGTGGCTACATCATCTGTAAATGTGCAGTTTCCAATTACACTGTGTTTACTGAGATATGAAAAGGGATTACTTTGTCATCTTATTGTTTTTCAGCTGATGACACAAAAAGTTGTGTACAATTAGTTCTTCAATCCTGAAATCTTCTCAGAACAAATCTGCCAGAGGCTTTTTACATTAGCAGCATTAACAAATAACCAGCTTTCAGACTCCAACACAAACTTCACGTAAGCACACAAGCATATGTGAAGCATACATATTGAACCTTTAACTTATTGCTCATGCTAACTAACTGGACTGTTGACTGGATACTTCGGACCCAAGTTAGTCTTAAGTCCCAAAAATGACTTGAAACTTATTTCCTTTAAGAGTTGAGACTTAAATGAGTTCAAGTCTAGGCAGTAAATAGTACAGGTTTTGAATAGCTACACACTTTAAATGAGACTTGAAACTAGAGTAGAGCCAGACTTTGACTTTGTAAATGGACCCTCCATGCAGAAATAGTAGTTACTGGACATAACTCCAGTTCTTCGAGTATGGGCCTCCTAGGTCCCAGTGTGACTGGAGGCGGCTGCACAACCATCGGCCACGATCAAAGCCAATTTCTCCTGATACTGATAGTTTGTAAAATGCCCCATTGGTGCCAACTAATTAATCAATCGACCTAGACTTGACTCTCTTCACTTTAGACTTGATGTGGACACAGTTGACTAGATACTTGAGATGTTCTCTCACAAAACGTGACACTTAGACTCTCATTTTACTTGAGACACTAGGACACGAGTGATTTTAGTTTTTCACCACTTCTTACTCTTGCCAAAAACATAAATGCATCACTTCCTCCTCAGAGGAAGAAGAAACTCAAACAGATTATCTTTTAGCAGCCATTGCTAGAGGATAACATGGCCAAAGTGGTGTAAATTACTTTTACTTCACCTGTTTCGGGAAAATTGCTTGAAATGAACTGAATTATCCTTATATAATAAACCACTCTTGTCTTGCTACAAAAAAATGGAGGCTGAATAAAAAGACGGCAGCCTTGTGAAGAGATATTCAAATGAAGAAATGTGAAATTCTGTTCCACTTGCATCACAAACAGATCTGTGTCAGACCTCTCACCCACCTCCATCACCCACGGCTCATCTAATGCCATGACGACACACTGATCTGAACGACTGTTCAGCACTCTGTCACCGCTGAGCTTTAATAGCACACCTCTCCTAATGTCACATTTTCACACATCTGAATAATTTCACCGGAGCAGATCCCCTCTAATGGTTTTTAGTCACTACATCGCTATTTTTCTTTTTGCTCCATCTCTTTTTCATGCTCTCCTCCCTTCTCCTTCCCCTCGACACATCTCTCTTTCGTTCCCTCTCTTTTTCTGCCTGAGCACACGGGAGCTCCTTGCAATTACCCAATAATGATGAATATATCCCATCAGACATTGCCTGCTGAACTGTAACCCTATTCCATCGCAACCAAATTGAACACTGGGAAATTTGACAGTTGACATTTTAAATTTTCAAACGGGCCAATCCATTTTGCCTGTGGTGCTTTTTTTTTTTTTTCCCTCAGCAGGTTTTTTGAGGGGGGGCTGCCACCAGCGGTGACAAATTACTATTTGTTATAACCCACTTAACCAGAAATGTCAGTCAGGTGACAGTGTCTTAACATTTACTGATGACACTGCGCTCTATGTACACAACCTCTGTGTAGATCCTGGCTGTGCACAGGCTGCTGCAGTGTCACTTCCTTTATGTAGAGTACCTTGTTGACTGAGCATTTCACACTGAGGCTAAAACTGGAGAGACTTGTATCCACTGACATTGTGTGCATACTAAATACAGATGAGTGTAGAGCTGCTTAAAGCCAGCAGTCAGCTCCTCTTCCCTCACTTTCTTTTCCTTTCCTGTGCAGTTGCAAAGGCTCTTCATTTTGCAGCAGTGGATGAGTGGCTGCTCACTATTTAGGTTTACATCCATCCATATGCACGGCAAACCGAATTTTCAGAAAATCAGAAAAGAAAATGCAAATGTCTTAGCGTTTCCATCTAATACTGTTATGTGAATATTAGGAGTTGTTTCATGGAGATCGGCAGTAGGTGCATATTTTAACGGTCCATTTGAGCAAAAAGGTCAGAGGTTAAGGAGTTGTCAAGCTCCCGTCCTTGGGTGTTTGATTCCTCACCTTAATGGGATACAAAACAAATAAACTTATTGCAACGTAAGCTACATTTAAAACTCTGCCTGTTTGATGTAATATTTCACACAGTAACATTCTACCTGATCTGCTGATTGAGAAGCTGATAGACGTAACCAGAGGTCTTTGACCCAGAATTTCATCCATTTGGTCAAAAAACTTGAAGCTGGCTTTAGCTTTGCCCTCTTGTTGTTTCAAAACCTTCCACTTGACACTCAGAATTTGCCACGGCTTGTCTTTGTCTAACTTTGTTTCTGCAGCTCTTCATAGATGGTGGTGTTTCATTGCCGTTTCCCATCCGTTTCAAAGAAGTTACAGTTCAGAAACACACTTAGGCATCATTTATCCACTCTATTCCATTCATGTTTTATCAATACACCAACTTTTCTACCTCTCACAAGCGTAAAAACTTTTTTTGTGAGAGATTTTTTGAATATTTGATGTTTCTACTTAGGAAACTACTTCTTTGCAGAGCCTTTACTTGGAGTGGAGTATTTTCCCTGAGTGTTATTCGTACTCTTAAAAGGTTCAGTGTGTAATGTTTGGTGGCATCTAGAGGTGAAGTTGTAGATTGCAGACAAGTGAATCCCTCTTGCCTCACCCTCCCCTACAGTGGCCAATAAAAATGCAAAAAATGTGAAAAGACCTTGTTAGATTCCATGTTTTGTCCATTTGGCCTTTTTAATTAAGGGGATATTAACTCTGGTCCACACTCAGACATAGTAGGTGACAGTAATGCATATTAACACTGGATACCATCAACTATGAAATGGAAACCAGAGCAATCAGAGGATCGCCCCCACAAAATCAAAAAGTACCGATGTTAGCTTAGTTTCATTGACTTTGCTCATTGAAAACAGAGGAGTCAAGTAGCTTTAGTATTTTACTAGAAAAATATCAAAAGTTTTTCTAGTTCTGCACCAGAAATGCAGAATGGATGATGAACGGTCGACCACCACTCCAACACATAACTGATCACAGCGAGTTTGGTGAAAAGAAATACCTGAATGGTTTTCCAATGATGACAGACAGACATGCTCACTCCAAATAAATATTTGGAATAATATATAAGTCAATTCAAGGAACGCGTGGACATAAAGCACTTCGGTGTTCAACATACAGTTTATCAGTTATTCAACAAAATGTGTTCGTGTCTGCTCTAGCGCCCCCTCCTGGTTCACAGGTTGCTAAATAGCGAAAAGCACCCCAGTCCAACACTTTGTAGCATGTTTGGTGAAAAACTATTGAATGGTTTTCAGTTTTCAATGACGGACAGACGGACATGCTGGTCAGATGAATAGAAGCAGCAGCCTGTTGGGAGTTACTGTAGAACCACGGCAGTGGACTCTGTGGAGGTGATCCGCTTCCTCTGTACCTATAAACAGCTCATTCTGAGGTAACAAAAACACGATGGTTCTTATTTTCAGGCGATTATACACTAATGAAAATATTATTATTACTGAACATTATATTTCACTTGTGCAATTAGATCCTCCTAAATCCCCCAAAAGCTTACGCACTTAACCTTAAGTAAAGGATCTGAATACTTGTTTCATTGCTACTAAATACATATGAGTGTAGAGTTTCTTTTTGTTTTCCTTACAGTCACAAACGCTCTTGGTTTTGGAGCAATGGATGAATGGCTGCTCACTGTCACGCCCTCCCTCCTATTTCTTCTTCTTTTGATTCTTGCGACTGTCAGTGGAAGGGAACAGGAGAGTAGATGCTCTGCTTTTTGGCTTCTCTTATTCCTCCCGGCCCCCTCCCCCTGTTCATTTTCCCCTGGTGGAGATTTGGATTCCCCTGGGTTGGTGCTGATGTGAGCAGCTGTCTCCACGGTGACAGACGCTAGAGATAAAACCCAGGCCCTGCTTTTGGCCATGGCCATCAAAGGAAGGCAGACACTCCTCTGCCCTTTCCACTCAATATGTCTCTTTTTCTCTCTTTCCCTTTCTGCCTCCCTCTGTCTTCCTCTTTCTTTTACCTCACAACCCAGCTGTGATTTTCTTTTCTTTCCTCTTTCCCCCCACATGGTGTCTGGAGCATGGCAGACATGTATTTAATAAAATAAATTCAATCCATTCAGCCGTAGCCTTTTCATACACAATCAATATTTCTGTAGTCCGGTTTTCGAGCAGGGATGGGTTGAGGAGTCTAGACCGTATGTACAGACGGTGACAAAGAAAAGGGAAAATCTGATGAGAGTGGTCTCTTCCAGGATGGCCCCCATCTAAAGGGCACGAGCAAGGAGCAACGGGATTGAAATTGGCTTGAAATGGAAGCCAATGAAGCCAGTATCTTAAGGTGTAATGCCACTGACAGTGGCTGGATGTGGGCTTCCCAAAATGTCCCCGGGTCAAATAATAGCCATTGTTGTATGTCAGCGGCGTCTCTATCACCACTGGGTTTAATTAATTATGTGATCTTGACACGAATGTATTCTCTTGAATATACTCTGGTGCACTTCACATCTTGTCACTTGCCAACAGTCAGTGTTAAATTAATTTACAGTCAAGGTCTTTCTGAGCGAGTAGTTAATGCTACCGAAACCTAAACCTGTGTCACTACTGCGGCGACAGATCATAATGTTCGGATGAATTTTGGTACAGACAGATTGCTGTTTGCTAATGGAGGACAATTACAAACTGTCATTTGAAACCCATTAGCCAGAATAAATGCTGCCATTTTACATAGTTATAAACTTTGGATACATATAATTTCAATGTAATTTGTCGCTGAAGGACTCAGGTCGGTAGTAGCCCCTGGTTCGCCTGGTTTAAAGGTTCAATGTGTAAGATTTAGGAGGATCACTGTGTTTTTGTTACCTTAGGATGATTCGTTTATATCGACAGAGGGAACAGGTCGCCTTCACAAAAAAATCCACCGTGTTTCTACAGTAGCTCCAAACAGACTTCTTTTCTTCTCTTTTATGAGATACATATACGGTGATATCTAGCATTGAAGTGCGTTACTGCATCTACCACCAGCGTTATTATCCCCTTAACTAAAAAGCCCAACAGCAAATCTGTAACTTTAGAACAGACTACTAAGAATACACACTGAACCTGAAAATGCACAGTATGTGTTTTCTGCCACTAGGCAAATACATCAATTGCCACACAGTGCAGATCCACCACTTCTCTTATCACACTTCACAATAAAAGCCCTAAACATATCTGATGTGTAACTCACTGAGAGGTAACACGATAAAACAGCTTACGAACCAAGCCCTCTTATCTTTCTCTAACCATAATAACTGCCTAAACCAAACCATGAAATGTTTACAACCAGTTGATAAAATCCAGGTGACGGTTCTTTTGGCAGAAAACAAACAATTTGTTGTGAACAGTTTACATGTATGTACACGATGAACGTGAACCAGGAAATGACTTTAATTAACATTTAATTATCATGTTAAAAATAAAAGGCAGGACTACATTTATAAGAAACCTCATTCATATGAGGGTCATTTCTGAGAGACAGGGTTGGTTATCATGGGCTCATTCTATTCCCTCACAACTCCTAAAGAGCCATGAGCAGTCTAAACATTACGATGCTCATATACACATAACGTTCAGAAACGTTATTATACATATCCATGGTTTTAAGAATGGCAACAATTTATTCTGGTGAACTGTTACTGTAATGGAAACATAACAAATGACTAGCGTTTATCTTTTGAATGATAATCTAAACGTAAGAATGAATTCCGCTGTTCCAATAAAAAAATGCGTCAGATAAGAGCACGGGGGTGTAAAGAGTAAGGTAGTAAGGAAACATTCTTTTTAGTTTTTTCCCTCCTCGTCGGGTGATTGACAGTAAGCGGGGCGTATCCTAACTGCATGCACCGCTCAGCTCTGGCAAAATTACAGTAAATAATGATAAAACAGAAAGCTTGACAAACCCAAATTAAGTTGTCATGTTTGCTGTGATAAATTATCCCGCAGTGTGGAGGTTTTTTCTCATACATGACAACGATTAGCAGCCAACGGGTTCTTCAGAAGGAAGGGAAAAAGGCTCTGATATTTCCAACAAACAGCAGCAGGGACGGTGGAAGAGAGCTGGCAATAAAACTGAAGTATTTTTCCTCTGGACATGTTTGTGCCCAGTCGTCCTCAGTAATTACAACACATTTACACAAACCAATTAATTTCCTCTGAGCTCATTTAATTCTTTTGAGTTTGTTTTTTGTTTTTTTTAATTTACCTCTCCTATCTTTCATTGCTCTCAGTGTTTACACTTTTTTCTACATTAAATCTTATCTCCAGCATGAAGTTTCACCTCATTTCTTTTTTCACGTTTAATGAATATTGAATTTAATTCCCAATGGTGATGCCTCTGCTGTTTTTGAATTCTGACAACAACGCCTGTCCACACAACCTTAGCAGTTCCCTTTCCGTCAGATGACTCGGTGCAACACATCAGTATGGGAACTGTGTCCTCGCAAGACCGACCTGAAGATCTTCTATCAACACGCCTGACGAGGCCTCCCCCTCCTAGTTACTCTGTATAAAATATGCCTCAGAGTCACAGTCACCTCAGTCTACTTGCACTTCACCTCACTAACCTGAATAAAGGAGCCTTACTAGCAACCTAAGTGTCCATCTGGACGTCAGCTCCCTGCCCAGGGTCTCCTTAACAAGGATCGTTCCTGTCCTAACATGAAGGTGCTGGTTTAGTGTTGCTAATTCTGTGTTGTGCCCGTATCTTGCTAACTAGGTATAGCCCCTCTTCATCGCTTATCCCGGCTAACGTGAGGCTGCCATTTTCAAAGCGTCCATCGAGTCAAACAAAGCTAAGACTGGTGTGGACGCTCTACTCTGCTGAGATCGGTTGTTGTGCTCGCATCTGTGAATCGTCCATTACTGTAGCTGCTGTGCTAATGTCGCTAGCGCTAATACAGATAGCTCGCTAATTGTGAATAATATCTCGCTTTAACACACCACATCTTGATGATGTACTACAGAAACACAAAAACAGAGGCATTTCTTCAGATTGTAATTTGTCTGTTTCCCATTGGTTAAAGTCTTAATATTCATTGATTACTCGTCCATACTGTGTGAACGTACAGTTGTGGACTTGGGTCATTTGTTTGTGGAATGTCTTGTCTTCTCTGCTTCCTGTTGACAGGTTGCCAAGCGAAGTTTCACAAACTCTCACTCTGAATTGTGATTTTACAGCCCTGACTGAAAGCACTCTGTAGCCACCTGAAAGGAACGGGTTGTTCAAATTCAGAAAATAGTCTCAGATCTCAAAGTGACACCATCACAATGGTGCTTTGTCCAACCAACAGCCCAAACCTCTAAATTATCAAAATGACTGAAAGAAAAAGCAGGAAATCCACCTACTAAAAAAAATGGCAATTCTACATAAAAAAAAACTATTTCAATGATTATCAACTTAGTTTTTAATTAATTTTTGGTCAGTCAACAAAGCATTGAAGCTCTACTTTTTCATACAATTTTATCTATAACAAAGAATTACATCACATTAGTTTAAAAACTAGTAAATAAAATGTAGTTTTTCCCTGAAATGCTGTGGGGTAGAAACTGTATCATGTTTGACACTTGAACAACCTGCCTCAACTGCTTTTTCTGTATAATATTGAAAAGTCTTGACCTTACTTTGTGCCTTGAGATTATTGTGTAAGGTGATTTGGAGCTATATACATAAAACTCAAATGAAATGCTCCACAGTATCAGCCGTGGTTAATGAAGTAACATCTTGTCACAGCAGACCGTCCCTCTAGCTCATCCATATTAGCATAAACCCAAACCTTCATTCCGTCCACACCCAAGAACGTGTGGCTTTTCTCAGATGGAGAGAGATTCACGCAATGCCTAACCCGGTGTCCACTACCTGCTAACCCACAGACCTACGTACTGTTGATAACTTCAGAGGCTGATTCCGGAAAGACGTGGGATTCTTTTCTAAAGTTTGGGAAGTTCGCCTGCTGCCAGTGAGCCCCTCTGAAAACCTCCACGGTGAGAGGTTTTCAAGAGGATGGAGAATGAAGCGTCACAGGACGAACATATGGATGATATCGTCCCGTAAGAGTTTGCGATGCCTATCAACAATATGCAGCTAGTAGTGCTTTCTGACTGCTTTCTTTCCAAAACCTGTGCACAGTGTTAGTAGTTTTTATAATATACTGGTTGTTTCTTCCAGTCAGTGGTTGCAGCAGGACTGTCAGCGCACAGCAGAACTCTCCGATTATTACTCTCTTTATTCTCCAATGTTGTAATATTGAGTATTGGTTTTGTTTGCAGTTATTGTGCTGTCGCTGTGGGTGAGAGTGTTAGTTAAATGACTGAAATGTCACTGTGGATTAGTGGCAGCAGTGTGCTGTTTATGTTTAGTGGTGAGGAAATTACAAGAGTGTTTTGTCAGTTTGTCAGTGTTTTAATCTCGGAGGAACCTATAGGCATATTCTGCTCAGGAACAAAAGAAAAGTCTGCAGATCCAGGCTAACGGTACACACAGACACACACAAAGCCACACAGTATACGCTCAAAGGCTACGAGAGTTAGCATGACAAGGTAAAGCGGCTCAGAAAACACTTCAAACATCAGGTGAAAAGTTCAAGTGCTGAATCTCTAACCCATTTAGAGAAAAGGAGGATACACTCACATACAGGAGACACACACACACTGAACACATTGGACAAGTCCTGTAGCCATGAAAGAGTGTTTAGTCAACAGGACTGGATGCTCGTTGGACTTCAGACGGAGCAGCCACTGGGGCTTCAGCTGATGGACTCAGCCTGTCGATATGTCACTGCGGCCAGGAAATAATAAAAAAACAAAAAACATTTCTTATGGCTTCAGTTTTTTTTGATTGTCATATTTTTACATCAACTGAGACTTTACTCTACGTGGTCTTAAATAAGCTGATCAGGTTGACCCCTGGGGCTGTCAAATAGATTCAAAATCAGATTTTTTTCCAAAAACAAAGCTTTTTCTTCCCCTAAACCTGAAGTAGATTGTGTTTAAAGAATAGATGGGTTCAAGTTCTACAGCATGAACACCTTTATGATCAACTCTGATACAATAATCGTGTTGTGTTCAGACCAAAAAGCAAAGGGGAATTTTAGTGTGATGCGACTGTTAATGAAAAGCCACAGATAGATGCAAAATTGGCTGGACGACGTGAATGTGCATCTCTGGGAGTTGTACGAGTTGTGGTCAATGGAGCAAAAACTGTGCACTTTGGAAGCCTGTGAGCGTTGAGGTGCTCCTGATGTTACGAGCATCAAAAATGTAAAACAGCAATTTGTGTTAACATGGGGATTGTCATCAACCTAGCAATGTCCTGCATTCATGACTTCACTAACATAACAGTCAATAAAGGCCAACATGTGAAACTGAACTGTAAACATAATGGGACAAAATAAGGAACGACTCAGTATAGCACAACATGCCTAACATTTTAGCTAAAACCCATAAAGTTTGCTACTACCACCTGGAACTTCCCCATCACTAAGACGCCACATTTTTGTCAAAAATGTCAAACTGC
>JAPQRN010000009.1:2920446-2932288 GCA_037367275.1 Coranthus polyacanthus | reverse complement strand
GTTAGCTAACAGCGCAATCAGACTCCAACACAAACTTCATGTAAGAACACAAGCATGCGTGAATCTCACACATTGAACCTTTAAAGTTCCTAGTCTGAAGTTGACTTTCAGTAGAACTTCAACTTTGAACTCGTTGCTCCTTATTCACATCAGTAGCAGAAAGCTCTGAACAAACGCTAACTGAAATGATCTATTATTGGAACAGCAGGAAATGCCTTTTGTTTTGCCTTGGATTCTGGGTGTTTTGTAAAGAGATGATGCTTTATCTTGACTGGCATCACAGCTCCACTTGCTGGCACATAAAGACACATGACACATTTTGGTCTCCCGTCGCTGTTTTCAGTAAAACCAAACCGATATTATTGTCATTTTATTTAGTCAATTAAGCAAGTTTGAGCTTAGCATCACTTGACATTATGGATTCACTGAAATATTTCTCCATGCTTGCCAGTTAGTTAAACATCCAATAAGCATAGCTAAGCAGCAGAAACAGAGAGTTGCACCGTGACTGAAGGGAGTGATTCATGACAGACTGATGTGAAGTGTCACTATCACATCAGAGCTTCTACAAACCCAAAACTAACGTGGGTGGACGTAAAGGTATACACCGTGTGATTTTCGGCCGTTCCCGACGAAAGATCAGAAAATGTGGCGATAACTTCTGTCATAGCTCCAAAACGCTGGTCCCAAGTCACACTGCGAGACAAGTTCACAGACGCCTGTTGTCACAGTCTTGCAACCAGAGATAGTCTGGGACAAAATTCAGGATGATCATCTCACAGTGTGAGAACTACAACCAACAGGAATGTAGCATGAAATGATGCACTGATCAATGTGACACGTATGTTTACGTATGCTAAAAATACTTTCTGCAAGCTGTCTTTGCAAAATTGGCATTCCAAGTTGGCTTCTTTTCCCAAGCCATGACTGGATCTACATTCTTCTCCTCCTCCTTATTTTTTTTTTTCTATTCACATAAATGCCACGATTGCAACAGTGTGATTCTTAGCTTAGCGTCGTTGTTTAGCCCTAAAGCTGCACAGACTTGTACAGATTTTTGCCTATGATTTAAAGGTGTTACTTTTTAATGATACAGAACAGTTTAATCATTTATAGCAACTTCTTTTGTGGACCTCCTGGCTATGGGACATGGGCTCCCAGAGGTTCCTGAACCCCTCTCTCGTACATGCCGTTGAAGACCTGTACATCATGCATTTTGTGACGGTGATGAGTAACTGCAAAAGAGAGATAGAACACTAAACTGGTAGAAAATTGCTTAAATAAAAGCTACATGAAGATTTGCAATTCAGATACCATCACAGATTTTGGAGTCATTCTCGGTTTGTTTTGGCAATTAGCGTCCCGCTTTTCGCCCCATCCCCTCAATCTGGGAGTTAATAAGAGTGGATCAAAATCCAATCAGAGCTGATTGCTTAGGCTCTGTATCACAGCAGCTCCATTCTGACACTTACTTTGATTCCCTCTCAGCTCAACTTAACTGTCCAAGTAAGGCAGATAGAGGCCTGACATTAATGAGCTGCAATCAGCAAGTGTCCAAATGTTTTAAAGAACAAGGTTAGGGACACAGTTGCTGTGCAAAGCTCTTTCTCAGCATTACTCCTTCCTAGCCCCTCCCCTCCCCTCCCCTCCCCTGGGGGATGAAAACCTGCGGCAGACAGCCGCCGGTGACGGCCTCGTTCCAGGAGCAGCCAGCTGTGTTACAACAAGCCACACACAGCTTCTGTCAGGGAACATCAGCCAATCAGGACGTATGGTAATGAGTGTGGTAAGGGAGAGCGGTTCAGGTTCAGGGATGGGAGTGATTAGATTAGAAAATGCAAATCTCAACAGAGGGAAGGAGTAGAGAGGTGGACAGAGAGGATGGAAGGGGAAATGGAAAAGTTTGAGATACAGACAGAGACCATGATCAAGACAACACTTGGCCCCGGATGCATGACGGCTGGGATCCCAGCAGTACACTACGCAAGGCGACATTTACTGCAGGCCAAACAGCTGGGGCGTGTGGGAGAGTGCCAAGACAAAGAGCTGGATGCAAAATGAGAGACTGGCGAGGGAAGAGGAGAGGAGGAGGTGAGGGCTGGCTATCTGTACGAGCTGTCACCAGACGTGGGAAATGCCGCTAAGGCTAATTAAAGTCAATGAGACTATACAGAACGAAAGGTTCAGATCCACGGGAAAAGTCAAAGTATAGATGTTCAGTGGGAGGTCAGAGAGAGGGTGGGTGTGGGTGGAGCAGACCGGCAAGACGATGCTACCGCCTTTGTCTCTGTGTGTTACTTGGACTTAGCATCAGGAATGCTAAAATGACCTTTAGATAACTGTGGTAAGCTCGTGTATGACAACAAGAAAGCTACTTCAAAGTGAACCTGGATCAGAGGTAGCAAACACTACCAAGTAGAGGTCCAAATATTCTCGAAACATTATGATGCCTTTTCTCCATGTGTGTTTCATCTCCATCTTTTATGCCAGTTTTGTCTTGTTGTATTGTTTGTGTCTTGTTGCATCTTTTATGTTGTTTTCTCTTTTTTGCATCTTGTTAGGATTGTGTGCATCTTGTGTTTTGTTTTTTTTTGTCGTTTTGATCTCGTTTCAACTTCTATGTTTTCATCGATACATCTTTCATGTCATTTTCATCTTATGTCTTGTGCGTCATTTTTGTTTTATGTCCTTTACCTTGTGTTGGTTTTGTTAAATTTTCATCGTTTTCATCTTGCTATGTTTGTTGTGCGCTATATGCACCTATTGACATTCAAAGGCATCGTCTTCCTGTTCATTTAGGTTGAAATCAGTCTTAACGTTGGGAAGGCGCGTATCGATGCAAAATAAGAACAATCAAGAATGCCCTTCAAATGCATTAAAACTAAAGTAACAGGCTTGTTTGGAAAATGTAAGGAGTAGAAAGATACAGATATTTGTGTTAAAACGTAGGGAGCAAAAGTAAACGTTTGAAAACTCTACTGAAGCCATGTTTGCACACTTTGTACTGACATGCGTATCCTAAGATCTGCTAAATCTGAATCTAATTGGTTAGCTCGCACTGTTGGCAATGTTGCACTCGATGTGAGTAAAATACATTTGAAAAAGAACATGTGTTTGTGTTCATGCTACTGTAAACATTAAAAGTGTAATTCTTTCCCACAGTGCAACTGAAAAGCATGAGGGGCCAGACCGAGGCCAGACAGTCGTCACATATTTTACCTCCTGACACCAGACAACATGCTCTCACACATCCTCAGGGCTGTTGCCCGTTTGATGTTCGCGTCTTCATGTTCTGAAGAAGTTCTGCATAACATCTGTGTGATTCATTACATTCAGCAAAAAGAGCCTTTGTGGCTCACGAGCTACTGTATTTAAAGAGAAACCAACATGAGAATCACTTCCTCTCAGTGAGTCACTACATTTACATGCACACTAATATTCCACCATCCTTCCGAAAACGGCAATATTTTGATACATGATAGGTCATGTAAACAACATGTTGCATTTGGATATTCCACATTAGGCCTAAATCCAAATCGATTTAAGATGCTGATATTATTCAGGTTTAGGAGCATTCTTTGGATATTTATACAGCACATTCAGAATATGCGTCTCACTTGGGGTTTTCACTGACTCCTATCTGTTTACAGTGAGCTCAGTGTGTTGTACACAAGCCAACAGCGTTTCGGGCTACATGGGCAAACAAAAAGCTCAGATTTCTGGTCGGTAGGAGAAACACACTTCTTAAAGATTATCAAAGACTTCGATATCAACAGGCTTTTGGATGTGAGTAAATATTGACACAGTGAACTTTTCAAGAAGGTGGTTGATGGAATTAAAGAGGGAATAAGGGCTATAAACAAAGCCAGTGAGTGATTATCCACTGTTACTGCTAACATTGTATAGTATATAGTTTACATTATCAATACCTTTTGTCCTTTTATGGTTTTTATGTATTGCTTACAGTACATCATTTCCCTTACTGGTGATTGTTTTCTATTTGTAAAATCATATTTGTACCTAACAGCCTTTATGTTGGTCTTTAATATTTCATACTTTTTCTCTATTGTTGGTGAGTGAGTGAAGAAGTGGGCATCTTAGCATTTTACTGCACATATCAACAAAAATGATTAACAATCCATGACAATTGTAAATGTGGGTGAAAGCTATGTCTGCTCTGGGCTTTTTATTTAAGGGGATATTAACTCTGGTCCACAATCAGACATAGTAGGTGGTGGTGGTGGTAATACACCATAACGCTGGATACCACCTGCTAAGTCCATTCTGAGCTACTTTACAAAGCTGACCTTGTGAGCGGTGACCAGCTCCCTCTGCAGATACGAACGGCTCATTCTAAGGTATCTTCAGGTGACTGCACATTAGTGAAAACCTAATTATAAATATTATATTCTATTTCTGCTATTAGTTCCTTTCCATCGATGGCGAAATTCCAGGCTGGATCTTTAGATTCCGGCAGAAAAATCGCCTTCGGTCGCACGTTCTCGACAGACAATGTGACATTCTGTGTCACAGTCGTACGATGCGCTTTCAGCGTACAGCTTTCATCACTATATCAGTCCTGCAATAAAGGAAAAAAATTCTGGAACAGGCCTTATTGTGCCAATACGGAGGCAGCCCCTGTGATGTAGATAGAAAGCTGATTCAGTGAGGAACCCAACTCTTCCTTCTGGGCACAAATCCAGAGGTTCATTGTGAAACCACTAAAGAAGCAGAAGAAGAAGAAGAAGAAGGGGGGGGGATCATATGCTGTCCCCTCGGGGCCTGTGAGTGCTTTGGCTAAAAATACTCTTCCAAATTTCTCAATCACACTCTGTCCTACTGCGCCACAATGCAGGAGCTTTAGAAGTTAAAAGGCGTGGAGGAATTAACACAAAGAAATAGGCCGCCATTGCAAACGAGTGAAACATATTCTCCCCCACCCCACCTCTCCAGTTCCTCCTTCCTCTCTTCCCCCACTTCCTCCGCCGCTGACTGCCTTCAGAAACAGAATTAATCCTTCTGTGATCTGTGATTTTGGGTTTTTTTTTTTCTTCCCCTCCTTCCCTCATCATTTCTGTGCGACATGAACACCCTGTCCTTTCCCCAGAGCGCTGCATGTGCACGCAGTTCACGAGGCGGTAGATATTAAGTGGAAATGAAACCGTCTTTGCTTGCTCTCTGATCCCCTTAGTTGAGATGAGTAAATAAGGAATGGTTTCAATTAGGCAGTGGGAACACAGCCGCTGGCGACTTCTTAAATTGGCTTTAATCGCTGTGTGAGCTGCTAATAATCTCATCCAGAGGCCTTTGAATACACAGGCGCTACATTTTATTTATCAAACTGAATTTTATTTATCGTGCCGTCCCCAGAGCAAAATGTTGCCCAGTGCAAAGTTTCTCTGAATCTTGTGCTGTTGAAAGGATGTTTACTCTGCCCTAAAATCGTGTTATCCAAGGAGAATCACTTTGTTTGCGCAGATGTGAGATCAAATTAGCTACCGTCTAACTGCTGTATGCGTATGTGGTCGATCAGACAGGCAATCTGGTAAACCTTACATGGCAAACTGGCAGCCAATTACTTCTCTTCTGTCCTTTTTGTTTACCCTGGAAGAAAATTCTCACACATAAAAACGGAGAAGAGCCTAAACTCTGCAAAGGAATAAATCGCTTCATGACAAATGTAAGAGAAAAACAGGGGGCTTCTTGCTGACAACCAACAAATTGGTTTTCTGGAAAATTGTGTTAGCGCAGAGCCGTCAAACAGACACTGTCATTAAGCACAGACAGGGAAACAAAAGTGGGGGAGATGTATGTATGAATGTATGAAGAGGGAGTGATAATTGTGCCTTCGGGCTAATGGTAAGATGCATCACTTTACTGTTGTTTGCGCTGGATTTTGAAGTCGGAGGTCAGAACGGCTGTGACGTCGTATCAGCATCAAGCAGTGTTTTCAATCAAATCCATGCTGCACAGCAGAAAAAAAACACGACAATACTGGTTGATTGTTTTAGGGACTTAAAATGACCCCAAAGCGACAAGAGGCAACAGGTCGGTCCGATGGCGTCGTTCAAGAGGGACAAACCTTAGAGGGACGAGGTTGGGGTGGTTACGGTGGAATAAGAAACCTGTGGACCTGAACATGAGACCAGTGTGCGTGTCTTCCTTGAAACAGAAAGTAAATGTTTGTTTTGAACCGTGCCCATGGCTGTGTTCGAAATGGCAGACTGTCTACAGCTGATGTATACCAATGGCCTTCATTCACAGTACGTCACCTTCTAGTCCTGCTTTTGCTCGTCCTCCTGAGCCACATCCATTACAAATCATCTCTGCCATTACATACGCCCGGCTGGGTGAAAATAGCCACATGGGCTGTTCCACCCCAGGTGTAAATAATACTGCCTGGGTGCAAATAGCATCTGCCTATTTTTATACCAATACTGCGTCAAATCTTTAATTTTAATTTCAAAGATGTGGGTCCCTCGTATTGACGAAAACACAGAGCTGAAATGCTCAATGCTGCAGTTCCCTCAGCTCTACTGAGGATTTTAGCTCATCGTCTTGGTTTTACAGACTACTACTGCACTGTTTAAGATCAATCTCAAGACTCATAACAACCTTATTTACAGTTGCTGAGGGCAGCTGCCAAACCCAGTGTTTGCTATCGGCACAGCATCAAAAAAAGTTTGTGTGTTGTTCTTGAAATTGTGGAGAATTTCAAAGCTAATGTGCCAGATATTTAATCAGAAATTGATGGGAACAAAAACAGGGCAAAACAAAAAGTCAGTTTTAATTTTGTTCCAGAACTGCTGGAACTTTAAAGGCTGCTCTTTGCTAAGATGTTCATCATACGAACTTGGTTGCCTCTAAATGGACAAACATATAATCTAATTCTACTGTAAAGTATCAAACACATGGATTGTGGATGATGTTTATATAGATCCGCAATTCGGAGACGAATCCCGGCATTTATTCAAACGCAAAACTAATCAAGTGAAATCAGGTTAAAAAGACGATGAAGAGAAAAGAACTGTATTGAAAATGAATCAACTATAAAAAAGACATACTGTAAAGAAAGCGAGCAGTATTGAAAGAGGCTGTGTTCAGTTGCGTTTGCATTCAAACACTGAGAAAGGAGGAAGGCGAGTGTGTGGAGCAGCCTGGCCTTCAGTCACTTCAATGAGAAGACACAAACATTCAGTTGGAATAAGTATATGTGGGGGAGTTCATCTAGGGAGCAGAATAAATAATAAACATCAGTCCCATTTACTTCACTGTAGATGACCCTTAACACATGCCAACACATATTTAACTGAATCATCACTTGTGCTTGGCAATGACTTATTTACACTAGTGTCTCATATCTGGAAAAAATTCAGATATGATTTATTTAAGCTACGAAATAAAATGGCATCTATATGTGTTTTTGTGACCTGCTGACCTGGGAAGGTCTGAACATATGTCAATCCAGAAAATGTTTGCCAACCACCAAACGCACAATTACAAAATAAGAAGGGATGGTAGAGAAGGGATGATGAAAAGGAAAAAAAGGGTTAAGGTCTGAAATCAGCAAGAAGAGGCATAGTATAAAAAAGAGAAAACAAGAAGATGAAATGAGTCCGATTTTTGGGATAATCTGTGCTGAGACACAGTGAACAAACAGTAACTCGGGCACATGAACGACTCGCACGGACACACAAAGAGTTACAGAAGATACTTGTGTGCACCAGATGGGATCCCTCACTTTTTACTCCCACATTTTTTCGCCTTATGAGATAAACCCCAGCATATTGAAACATCTGTGGAAGTGTTGAATGTGCTGGAGTTGTTCTGGCTGTCACATTAGAATTCAGTTTAGCTCCTTTTGGTGTTTCAAGTAACCATTATCAAACATATAAGATAGTAGAAGTGTAAATTGACTTTCTAGCACCACAAACCAATCTAGGTCGACACAGTCTCCACATCAAGCAAACTGTTACACCCATGTCATTTAATGATCTACTTATGGAAGAGTGCAGATGCAATTTGAAAGATGCGTACTAAACCTCTCTTAACATGTCTCTTTTCTTCTCGAGGTGTTGTGAGATACTGAGGACGTCTGATATTTGTTTAGTTTGGAACATTGCAGAATTACGAGTGTGGGAAACTGCATAGGGGTTGTTAGAAGGTTTACCCAAAATGCCATTTTCGGTGAAGATATGTTTATGATGTTTATGTTTGAGAACAGTCTCAGGTTTAAGATGCAGGATAGGGAGGTATCATAATCGGAGCAAGAAAATAGTTTTTTCTTAAAGAAAACAACTCTGATCTTCTGATTCTCAGGCCATGTATTAAGAAGCTGTGGCTGCGGGTTTGTTTGTAATAGATAATGTTGCTGCTAGTGTTTGTGTTCTATCTCTAATTGGGTTTGCTCCAGGGGGTAACAACCATGGCTTCAAATTGAAGCCAATATTAATCTAAAAGTCTGATATCACAGACTAGAGGCTAGTGGTAAAAAATCCTAACTTCAATTGACTCCCATTCAAAAAATGTCAACTTTACTCTAGAAATGCTATGTGAATAGTTTTATTTCCACTTGATTTACTCCTAATATGTGTTCTGGTGGTCCTTTTGTAGAAGGATTTTAGGGATGATAAAAAAAAACACAACATATTGTTTCACAGCTCGACTGTAGTTGTGTTTAAGAAGTTACACCTTCATGTTTCCATGAAGGTTGCCATTACTAAATTACAATACCAGGCCTGTTAGCATAACTTTATTATGTTAATGCTGGTATTAATTCAATATTGCATTTTAAAGCCTGTTAGCTGGCATGCTAATGTGTTTATACATTATGCAAAGTTGCCTTGACTGTTCTCACACACATCTGTATGTGTTAACATTTAACAAGCGGCTGAAATTACTTGCCAAACATAACATTTCCTTAGCAGTGCGGTGGGTCTTTTCGGTATAGTTAGCGGTAGCTTTAGCTTAGTGAGATTCACCCCAGATTCAGATTCACCCTTTTGTTAAAATAGTCACTTCGTGGCTCATGGCTCCAAATTAAAAAAAGAAAGCAAAAAGAGCTGCTAAAACTTTTCACACGTGGAGTTTTGGTCAGGTTTGCTGCTGAATGATATGTTTTGGATTACTGACAACTTCTCTACATCTTATGAGTCTTGGAACTTGCATCTGGCTAAAATTAGACAGAAATGCTTTGTGTTTAAAAGGTTCAATATGCGAGATTTGAACATGCTTATGTGCTTATGTGGTGTTTGTGTTAGAGTCTGAGATGTGCTGGGAGCCGGTTGTTTGTTGACATGAGCGAACTCCATTTCTAAGCTAACGGTAGCTAACGTTGCTAACGCGTCTCGTAGACACAGGCTGTTATCATGGACGTTGACAACCGAGACAGCTGTTAGTTGTCACCTCAACCTTGTTAACCTCAACAAACAACCAGCTACCAGCCCAAAGCAGACTCCAACACAAACCTCACATAAGGGCACATGCTAATGTTACAGATTAAAACCACATACTTTCAACAATCAGGAAGCAATCTACCTCTAACGCTGTAAACAACACGCCAAAAAAACGCACCAAGCAGTTACGTGACGTAAGCTACAGGCATGCGACTGTAAGGTTTCTAATTTGAATCTTGTAAAAAGGTTTGGAAGCAGACGTACGAGAACCACCGCTGTCACCTGCCTTAACAAATGTAATCAAATGCGTGGCCTTGATCGTGGCTTTTAACCCCCGGCTGCACCGGTGGAACTCGTGTACTCCGTCAAACTCCGACAGACAATTCTCACTTTTCATGAATAAAACAAAACAAAGATCCTTCAACTCTGAATCGAGATCCTGTCTCTGACACTGGCTCACTTCCCCTTTTAAACCCATCTGCCATGTAAGCACCTCTGAGCTGCAGCCTGCCGCATTTCCATCACTCAACACATTTAAAAATAAATGAGTAAATATGAAATTAATAAGCTGAAAGATTGAAGCGCTGGGGCTCAGCACACACACACTGCACTACCTCTGGGAGAAATAGTTCGACCACATTTGCATTGGGGGGGGGGGGAGAAAATAGCCTGGCATATATTATCCACCCGCTGCAGCTCCTTTTTGATCCTGCGGCTCTTATCAGCCGTCTTTCTATTCCATGATATTACCTCGCCTCATCATGATTAGAGAATTGTTTGTTTCTGCTAATAGTAATGGCTCAATTAGCAGCTGACGTGTTCATACTGGTACACAGCATCTTAGAGGACAGACTGATTATTTTCTTTCATACGGAAAGAAGTTGATGAAAACACTGCTGTGCCACGGAGGACAGCGGGAGTCTATTTCTGGCAGGACTTTTAGTACCTGACCCCACTGTAATAAAACAGGAGCGCTGTGTTTTGGCCTGAAGATTTACTGCATTTAACGTACTAAGCAAGAAGGACTGCACCTAAAGTGTTAGTTCAGATTATTTGAAGTGGGGTTGTATGAGGTACTTAACTGTGGTCACTGTGTTACCTGCAGTAGATCACTGTTAGTAAGGAGAAGCACACGGGAGTACATGGTAAGGAAGCTAAGCAATGTACTGCTGTGGACAGGGCTGGCAGCAAAAACATATTTTAGCCATCTAAAGAAACAATATCCCTTTAAATTACTTTGGTTCATTTCATTTTTTACCTTCGACGAGATACGACACCACAACCGAAGTTGTTACTCACCAGTTTTACTAAAATAAAATGAATTTAACGTTTTTGCCAACAGGACGCACACATTTAAACAAGCTAGGTGGTGACATGGTCTCATACGTGGTCATACATCCTGTTATTAGTCTGTTTCTGTGAATCCAAATAAATGCAGAATGGTAGGAGTGTGATAAGGAAAGCTCTGAGAAGCTGTAGCTGCTACGTACTCATTAAGATGGCAGCAAAGAGAAAGTGAATGGGATCCTTCATCAGTGGAGCTAAATAAAATATGTGCAGATGTACGACAACTATCATACTTTTACATTAATTTTGCCCTACAGTGGATAATCGATGCTGTCAGTTGAGTCAAGGCAAACCATACATTTAGTTTACCTTTAAAGTTATTTATATGATAATAATAACAACAATTTTTAAATAAAGTTATCCTAACTTTAGGAAAAAATATTCTGGTTAAAAATAAAAACTTCCATCTGAAAATATTAGCAAAACATTACTTTCAGGACATTTTTAGAACTAAAATTTCTAGCTAGGTAGGAAGAGATGCCCAGTGGATAATAAATACACAGGCTACTTTATGTGGGGTTTTTTTCTACACAGATTAGAAATGCCTCTCAATTGTTTTCTTTATTAATTATTAAATATGCATTCCACAAAAAATGCGATTTTGCATAATATCTTTGAATAAGGATAATTGCTGATATAAACCTGTGAACTTTCATGAAGTCTTGATAAAAGCAATAAAATAAGACCATACTGTAATTGGCCTTTTGGAGCTGAAAGCACCACCCCACTATTCTCTCTGTGAAGCAGTCATATCGTTATTCAGTGTCCAATTAAAATGGCCTTAGTCTCTTCAGGAGCTCTTGACTCTGGTGAGGACCACCTGCAGACCCCTCGCTCAGTCTCAGCAGCCTGCCTTGAGTCATTAGCCTTCATACAGACCCAGAATGGAAATGCCAGTAACTAGTCTGTCCTCCCTGCCGCTGCCTCCTCCTCCTCCTTTCATTTTTTTCCCTCTCTTCTCCCTCAGCTCTGGTTTCTCTCACCCCTCAGCCACAGGAGGAGGGGGAGCTCTCTCCGCTCGGTTCCTCGGCACATTTAGCCTATTTTTCTGCCTCTGCTCTCTGCGGGGAATCTGCCCTGCTCTCTTCAACTCTCCCTCT
>JAPQRN010000009.1:2868538-2895792 GCA_037367275.1 Coranthus polyacanthus | reverse complement strand
GGGTTCAACGGAGGTCTCAGAGCGCCCTACTGAGGCCAGGAAGGCGAAAGGCCAAGCCAGCAGCATCATAAATGCAGGCACAAGAGAATAGGAAAACAGCAGGTATGAATCTGTGTGCAAAGTCAAATTTGTTTCATTCAGCTGATAATGCCATGTCAATTGCCTTTGATTTTAATGTCTGACTTAAATCCGCCTGCATTTTACTGTTTTGTTGTGTAACTCATGTAACTCACAGGGTTCAAACCTCAGTCTCCCCGGTGGGAAGCCCACTGCTAACACTTGACCACAGAGCAGATACTATGAAGGACCCCTACATTACCTACAGCCAACTGCCATTTGGCTTCAAACTACAGTCTCTGTGTAAAACCCAGAGGTGCAGGAGACTAAATGGTTGGTGTAACGGGTTGAACAGGACTAAACTTTCTTACCTGCGACATTTGGTAACAAAGTCTGCTTTACGTTCATTCTGTCCTGAAAGCATCTGTATCCTGTCTGTATCTCACTCAAGGCCACTTGGCAACCCAGCGAAAATCATCCACAACATCACATACGGGCAAGAAAATAAAAATAATGCTAACATTAACTAATGTTGCTAAGTCGTGCTTAGAGTCCGGCTGTTGTAATTAAGTAATGGTAAATGATTTTGAAACAGGCGTGACAGTTGTGTTTGTATATCATACAACTACAGAAAACCTGTTTGCTGGAGAAAAATATGTTTTATTCAATAAACACAAACTCTGAAAGTCAGTCTCAGCAGGTGAGCATCTGCCAATCTGTCAGCGGTAGTAGCTACACTTTAAGATACTTTTGCATGGCTTCAGTTTCAACCGTGGTTGTTGCGCCTTGTTCGTCACACATTCTCCTCCCATGGACAAGAATGAAATTGCACAATTAAGAAGCTTGTTTGCTTTTTCTCTACAATTTTTTCTTACCGAAAGATTTTCTCAGTCATGCTCATTGCGAAACAAGCCTTTTTCTTATAAACTGCAGAGTCTGTATCTCTTTGTAGCAGGAAAGAAAGTGCATTCAGATGCACTCAAAATGACATACATTTCATAAACCAGTTGTTAACTTTGTTTACACCTCATCATATAGCATTAACAGTTATCAGGATCTTATTGCCTGTCATCACAGAAGAATAGACAATTATACTTCAACATTACAGCTGGGGATGCTGAGCTCTGATTGCTTTACTCTCGTCTCTTTTCCACATCTGCAAATTCATCACGCCGACAAATCACTCTCTGCATCCCACACAGGTGTAAGTGCAATCAAACAGTAACGTGCACACAAATCGACCCCAATCAGCACCCTATTTTTGAACGGCACCCTGATGGGTTGAAAACATAAGCGGGTTTGCTGCGTCTTCATTACAGTTTGACAATAGCTTCATGCAAATTGGCAGACCATGCTTCCAGGAACAAAGTCAAATAAAAGGTCTGCGAGGACGCTGTGCACACAGTGAGTGGAAGCATGACTCACAGCGCCGTGTGGAGATGCTGCTTTCATCTCAGGTCTGTTACGAGACGAAATGAGTCAATTCACCTCAAACATTTTCCATGAATTTTCTCCCTGTTTGTGAAATCCACTTAAATAAAACTGCTTTTTTCTTTCATTGATGCAGTGACTCCTTTAAACCACACTGCAGTGGTGATTTCCGACTAAGCATGGTCTAACAGAGAAGCTCAGCGGAAAGACGCAAACAGCCTCTGCCAGTTCATCTTAACGAGAGGAAATATACTTTCAAAAAATGTCCAACTTCCAACTCATAACACGTCTGCTGGGAGGGTTCAAACAACTTCTGAAGACCTGGAAGTCTCAGCAACAGCTGGTAAATAGGAGAGGGAATAGATCTGGCACAAGGAGATGGAGAACCGCAAGTGTCTGCAAAAAGGACTGTTTAGATCTCTAATTTGTGTAAAAATAAAAAAATCCACGACTCAGAGAAATATGAAGACGAGGCCTTAAAGGCAAAAAAGCTGAGCTAATTTAGTTTAAGCATATTAAGCTCAGCTCTAGTCAAAAGAAAATGATTTCAAGTGGTAATTTTTAATAATTATTTTAGCCACCAAGGTAGCAATCAAAGGACAACAACCACAGCTTGAAATTGAAGCCATTGTAAAAGTATTTCAAAGTGTAATGTCAGCTAGATTCTGGCTTCCAAAAATCCTGGCCTTTTGTACTTTTGTTCCTCAGTTAATAAGATTCTCGGGTTAACAGAAGGCTTTGATGTCTCCGTGTGAGCTTTGGTTGACAACCTGCTAATACAGTCTTTCAGAGTTTCTGTTTATTGAATAAAAAGGATTTTTCAGGCAGCTCTATGAGTTGAGGAAACATGAACAAGACTGTCAAAGGATCTGTAATGCAACTTTTTCACGAAGCTTATGGTACTTAATTACAATACCTGGTGTAACCTAGCATACCTAGCAAAACCTCATACATAATAAAAAAGCTGCATTAGCTACTGTTAAGATTAATTTGGTATATTGTCTCTCTGTGGGCCTGCTAGCTTGTTAATTTGTATTTGTATACATTTCATGAAGCCGACATTACTGTTGTCAGGTATAACTGCATGTGTTAACATTGAACTAGTAGGTAAATGACTTACTAGATAGCAATGTGGTCTGTTTGTGTTCTCAGCAAGTTAGTGGTAGCATTAGCTTGATGATGCTATTCCGCAGCTCCACCCTCTCGTCCAAATAAATTCATTTCTGGCTCCAAAAAGCCGAGATGTCGAGAGCACGGGCTTCGAAACAGTAGTCCAAAAACCACTGGACGACATTACAGTGGGTGCTTCTTTATAGTTAATGGTAGCGTTCTGAAGCTAGCTGTTGCCGTGTTTAAACAACTTTCTATTGACACAATTTAACAATGAGATAAAACGATGAACATCCCAAGTCAAGGCAAATAAATGTGCTGACGTTCAAGGACACCCGGCATGCAAAGCCTGGGTCACGTTATCCTGGAAGATAACAGGCTGCCACGCATGCACTAAACCGTGTCTGAACAAACCTTTGTGTTGGTGTCACTATCTAATATTCGAGAAACCGAAGACATTTCACATTTAGATAACTGATAATGAATAGTGATACCTACTCTACCAAAATGACTGATATGATAAAAAAAAAAAACGTATTAGTATTAAACTCAGTAGTATTAAGTTCCCTTGCTCACAAAGCTGTCTTATCTGTGAGTAAAAAACAGACTTTAGTTTTTCGTAGCTGCTGAATTTTCAGGTAGCATCGTGAATTCATGGCATTTCAAAACAAATGTCTGTCACTGCATTAAAAATCCAGCATCTCCTACCTGTGTGCGAAATGATTTGAAAAGGACAAAGTACTTTATCGAAGGAACAATTTATAACTTTGAAAAGTGCAGAGGCAGCTGAGAATTACATTATCAAGCTGACAAATCATAGTCATTGGATGTAGTCAAGGGATTTTCTTCTGAAGAAGAAAATATATGGAAATGCTGAGAGGGTGCTTTGTAAAGTCATTGTGGACATATTTGCTTTTGGGTGAAAACTCATAACTCAGATTTTGATGATTGTTTGCTTTCGTTTCAGGTGAGAAATCGTGGTTCCTTTGTGGGGTGAGAAGATTCTTCAGCCTCTTATTTGTGTGTAAACATTTTCAAAACCGCAAGGGATGTGTAAAAAAAAAAAACAAAAAAAAAAACAAACCTGTTTAAGCCAAGGCATGCATTAGAAAGTGTGTATACTAACTGACATCTGAGATACAAACTTACAAGTCATACATGACATTTCCTCAAGTAACCGGGGTCTTTATTTACCTCAGCTGCAGAAGGTACCAGGCCTTTATTTGAAGCAGGCTTGTATTAGAGGCAGACCTTTATTTCTAATTCCCTCTGTGTGATAAGTAAAATCTGCTCCTGTTATGCTGTAGTGACTGAAGTCAGCAAAGTATTGAAAATCGCATGATCGCATTCCATCTTATATTATATTCCATGATTATTATTTTGCTGTATTTAGGGACTGGATTGTATACGTTTGTGTCGACCACGCCCCTGACTGTCATCACAAACCCGGCCTGTAATCAACTCCTGGTTTTTATTTGAGGAAACGGGGTAAAGGTTTGCTCCAGCGTAAACCCTCTTTTGCCGCTAAAACGACCTACCGTTGGGATCACACAGTAGAAGAGGTGTGGGCACAGTTATTTTTGCAGCCGGCCTCATTGCATACGTATTTGTAAGAGTTTCCCTTTCAGACCGCAAAAGTTCATTAATTGTGTAACGTGATTTACTACAGTACACCCAGCAGTAATCAATTTACTGTTAATTGTGCCATTATTCAAGCCAGAAAAAAACATGTCTTAACCCATCTTGCAATTCACATGGCTGCGACGGGAGCGCTAAGAGGAGGCGATGCGGAGAATAGAGCGCATGAAGTAGAAGGGAGGGAATCTTGTCCACTCGTGTTAATCTATTTGGAATGCCAGAGGAAAGTGTTATCAGAACGTATCATTTTTCATAATTTGCTGAAGGAAATCGAAGATGACCTTAAACCCCCAGTTGGAAAGAGTCACGTAGTAGCTTCTTCACCAAAACATCTTACAAGCCTTCATTTTTTTGGCCTCTGGTTCTTTTCAACATTCCGTGGCTTCTGAAACTGGTCTGCACTTTGACCTGCATTGTCCCGGGTCTTGAGGTCAGTAAAGGAAACAGCACAGAGGCATGTAGTGTTCCCAAATGTCCAAAAGTCAAACAGGGCTTTAATAAACTCTTACTTTCACATATGTGTTGTAAGACACTGTGCTAATTTGCGCTTGGCCATCATTACTACAATGACTGACCAGCACAAATGGTTGGTCATCTGGTAGATGAGCTGGCTACATCTGCGTTCATAAATTTGCATATTGTTAGTAGATCAGCTGCAGAACTGGTCATACCAATCTGCGCTTTTTTTGTGTGTTTTTTATTGTGGCCTCATGCTAATTTGCCTTGCTTTGTAAATCTGGCCTTAAATATATAAAAGAAAACAGAGACATGTCAACATGCTTTAACCACCCCCTTGTCAGGAAGTGAGGTCATGGTTTCGGTCACTTCCTGTCCATTCTCCTTCTCCTGTGTGGCCTCAAAGGCTTCTAAGAAGAGTATCTAACAATAGCTGCAGCCACATGACAGATCCTCGGTTTCTCCCCACACACATAAATACATTTGTTCCTCTTTGGGAGGTGCTATCAAGGCCGGGCCGAAGGCCGGCGGAGGTGTTTTGTTAAATTTAGATTGTTTGCTTCTCTGCTGTGGAGACCCTGATTGCATTTCAACACAATCAATACTGGCATATTGGATCTGAGTGAGAGGGCAATAAGAGCCAATAAAGCTTTGAGGGGGCGCTTGGGCGTATTGTCTGTCAGGCGGGCTGGAAAACAGTGGAAGCCATGTTTAGAAGAGGCAATAAGCAGACAGGCTGGGTAGTGTACAAACACATCCAAACATGAGACAAAGCTACACAGAGCCACAGACAAAAACACTAAAAAGACATGTCAGCCAAGTACATGTGCACACACCACAAAGACCATCTCTATCTCGGTTTCTATCTTTCTCCCCTCATTTCCTCTCTCCTCAAGATGCTCACACTCACTTACTCATGTAATGACGCACACAGGTTCCCCACCCACATGCACAATTCATATCTCCAAAATAAAATGCAGAGCGCCTGAGGATGTGTTACTTTGCTGAAGCTCTGAGACGGCTGATAATGAGGTTGTGTGGAAAGTGCAGCCATGACTGGAATGTCAGAAATCTCAAGGGATTTTAGATTAAAATCCAAGATGATTTACAGAACTTTGAAATGACTCGCTCGGTATCACACAGCTGCTTCTTTTCTTGTGTTTCTGTTATTCACCTCACCGCCTTCTAACTGTCCGTCTGATATCTCTTAGCTCCCATCTCATATAACAAGACCTGGCACCCAGCTGAGAAACCTATAACATACCTATCGTACAGAGTAACTGGAACAGCCTGACTCAAATCATGAGGTGAATATTTCTCTGAGCACAGGGAATTGCATTTGCTACACTCTGGAGTTCTGTTAACTGGAATAACAAAGCCCTCAGAGACAGGAAATAGTCTGCACAGAATATGAAGCATTACAAGGAAGGCTAATCTTAAACATACTGCTGAGAGGGAGGTGAGGGAGAAAGAGGAAGGAACCGAGCAGAAATCTGCGTTTCCTGTTGCTGAAAACTTTGTCAGCACTTGCAGCTGTTTGAAGCTTAACGAATGAAACCTGCTGAGCCAAACCTAAAATGCTGCTCTGACATCTTTGTCTCGGCAAACGATGGCTTAGCATTTTGCTGCCTGACTGGTTCAAAAACAATACATAGCACCCGCTCAGTATGCCACTAAGTATGGATGGAGGCACAGACAAGAAGCAGCATCACAGGGCTGAATTTGTCGGTTTAGCTGGCAGTTAATGCATATTTCATGCCTGTTTCCAAAAAATGATTCGTGGTTTCCGATTTACTGGTAATCGCAATGAATACCTTCATCAGGAGCACTCAGTGTGCAAAGACGAGCCAGATCCGAAAGAGGGTTGGGTTATTAATTCAGCACTTTCCAATGCATAATCACTACTTTCCCTTTTTGATTCCTCTGACCATCAGGAACGCATTTAACCTTTAACATCTACCCTTTGAATGAAACACAAACCCTTTAAGTTTATGGGACTTTCACTTAGGGTTGGAGCTTATAACAGAAGAACTTTCAGGCTAAATGCTCGTATTAGGACTTCATTTGAAAGCCAACATCTTGTAGTTTCAGTCTTGAACATCAGGCTACAACCTAAACTACATCAGTTTAAACATGGCTCAAATGTAACCCTAACCTTTAAATGTGTCGCTGTTGACCTGCTGGATGTTAAGTCGTTTATATCAGGATATAGTTCGTTTCCTATTGGAAAAGTCCACAACGATGTGACAGCAAAATGCTTTCAATGTATTTTTGTAATATGTAACCTTTTAACATCCACTCTTTTTACATGAAACCCTTCTTCTGTTGTAACCCTAACCCCATTTTTAGGGCTACAACAGAAGAATTGTGAGGCCAAAAATGCAGGTATTACAATTCATTTGAAACATGTTGTGTTTTCTGTGATTAAAACACGACACATAAACTACATCAGTTGATGTGTGACTTAAATGTACCCAAATTTAACCTTTAGATTAATCGCTGGGTACCTGGTGGATGTTAAAAGGATGAAACTATGATCTTTTTCTAACCCTAACCAACGGGCTTTTATTATCTAAACCTAAAAAAACCATGTCCCACCGAACCACCTCCCAACTGTTGAGGAAAAACAATACAGTATGACAAATTCTGTTGATGTTATAGAACAGCAACACTTTATTCTGGTAAATGGGTTGAAATATATGGCATTTTAGACAGAATTTTCATCAGCCAGTCACTAATTGTGGGTTAGTTGGTATGACACCAACTATGGATAGAGGCAGGGACAAAAAGCAGTGACACACTCAGTGTAGCTGGCAGCTGATGCATATTTCATGGCAGTTTCTAAAAAGATTCCCAGGTTTCCTGGTAATCACAATGAATACCTTCATCAGGAGCACTCAGTGTGCAAAGACGGGCCAGATCTGAAAGAGGTTTGGGTTATTAATTCAGCACTTTCCGATACATAATCACCACTTGCCTGTTTTGATTCCTCAGGCCATCAGAAACACATTTAAGTCACCTCAGCCTGCATCTAATTTACAATCTTGTTTTAAAATTCGTTTCCATTCGAGCCATGCCATGCAGCCACGCCCAGGAAAGCGGGACCATAATGGAAATATAATAAAACCAGATGACCGTGAATTCAGTCTTCAATGTCATTCTTCCCTTCAATAACTGCGATTCAATTCCACCTCTCAGCCCGAGGAACCAGGAGGGATAAATCCCAGCTCCCCGCCGCCATCCAAAGACTAATCTCCCCTCGGAAAGCCACTCTGGCGCACGGCGTTCCCGTTGACCTCTCCTGCAGCGTGGTCTTATATCTGAGCGGCGCTGAGTGGAGTGACGGAGGGGGGTGGGAGACGCTTGTGTCACTCACCTGCCGCCACCGCTACAGCTCATATTAACAAGGGGACTGAGGGGCTCTGGGGGGTTTTGCATATAAATGATGTGTCTAGCTCCCGAGATGATATCAAACAGTGTGTCTGGGGCCCCGTGTATGTGCTGGAGGTGCGCTCACCGGCTTTGATGTCAAGGACGACATGTTTATATTTTCGGTATTCCCTGCCCGTCTGCTTGGAAGATATCAAACGCATTTTCAATTTCTCATTCCTCCTGACATTCTTAACATTTCAATATCACATTTTTGGAAATAAGACTGGCGCCGCGGATCTGTGCTGTGTTTGTGTTTACAATGAAATGGCTTCTTTCCACACCATCTAACACGGCAGCACCGGCCGCTTTCTCAGCTCCCCGTGGGGTCATGATCTCAATATCAAACACACTCTCTCGGTTTTTGTTTTTTCCGCGGCTCTTTCACAGGGTGAATGAACGGTAGCGGAGTGACCGTGAAGCTGAATGCTTGCTCTCTGAAGTGATGGAGGAACGCGAGGCAACAACTCGTTGGTGGGCCGACGTTAATATTTATTGCAGAGACAGTTTATTACCCGCAGCTTTCCACAGATTTACTCTTCCTTTCATCAGTGTTTCTGCGGTGAAAGGTGTTATTTTTGTACATTTGGTGGCTGGTTAGAAGCCTGCAGGGCCATTGTGGCGGCAGCTGCTGAGGGCTATGATTTAACACTATGGCAAGAAATTATTACAAACATTATTCACACTGCAGTAGTCATGGTGGAGTGAACTAAACAACATGAGGGCATATTTCCCAAGCAGAGAGGTGAAAGGGAAGCAAAAACCCTTTAATTTTGTCTCCACTTAAATATGCTGATGCGGAGCATGTTTCTGCGACTGTAATTTTTTTTCAGAGGGGCTTTTGTCCACGGTGCAACATATTGTTGCAGAATATAATGATAATGTGTTCTGCAAGTTCCATTTCACAGTTTCTTTGGTTTGGCAGTGACATGCTCCACTATTCTCAGCAGCTGGTCACTAATTGTGTGTGAGCAGGTAGCGTAAACTGGCTTTGTTAGAGCTTTCTTCTACTGAAAAGTGTCATCTGTGGTTTGGAAAAGATGACGACTAAGAGAGACTCCTGAGACTGACCCAAAACAATAATCACATAATCATTTTCTGTGGTTTCCTCTTGACAAGTGACGCCTTTTACAAACCACGTAATCGTAGAAATTGTGAACATGAAAGTATTTATTAGAGCAGCTTTAAATTTGACTCAGTGTCGATGGTTATTTTTTACTCAATCCATTTACGAACGTTGTATGTGTGTCAATCTTATAGTGTATTTTAACCGATCGTGTTGCTCTTTAGATGCTGACATTAGAGAAAGATACCAGAAAAAGTCTGCAAAGATGTGATAAAAAATGCCTCACAATGTACTCTTTCGTATATGCCCGTATATCAAGAGTGACGTGTTGTCAATACGGTATGTTATTACGAGACAGAAGATTTAAGTTCATAACATATATGTATAGCAGAAATAAAAGCTGTTTAAATTATTATATCAATACCCTTTTTAGTCTTTTTTGTGAAATGATTGATTTCCTGGTAAGTATATGTAGTCATTATTGTGAAATAAACCCTGACGAGGTGATGCAGGACACGGACACAAAGCGGCATCACCGCCTTGTACAGGATCCCATTTATCCCATTCATTACATGACGTAAAACTCATCTCCACAGTCTATGGTCAGATGTGTGCCCATAGTAACGCTCTGCTATGGATAAGAATGTACAACTGAACGGACCTGAAAATGTCACATGGTGTTACCACAAAAGGATGAGAAATAGAGTTTATATGGGTGCAAGCATGTCAATAATTTCTTCATTTTAAAATATCACATGAAAATATATTTAATTTATATATATATATATATATTTGTTTTTGTAATACTGAGTGGGCCGTTTTTGAAATAATCTTTGATAAATTTAAAAAGAATATTGCATTATTTCATTCCACATTAATTTCTATATACAGTATTACCATATTTTTATGGAAAACACTGATAACAGCAATTAACACAAACCAATTCCAACACATGGCTGTTTTACTTCCAAGGTCAAAGAACAACGTACACATATGTTTCCCCCTTCTGATTTCCGTATATTTTACATATAGAAATTCAATGTACATTACGTTTCCATGTGGGAAGTAAATAGCCTGTGGTTTCATTTTGACAAGTTAAACCTTTTACATCTCATAAAATCTGATAAACTGTGAACGTGAAAATATTCAACAGCAGCTATAAATTTGTCATCGGTTCTAAAGATTAGCTGTTTATTCTTTACTTTCTCTCACATTTTCAGAAGCTATATTTATGTTCATGAGCACCACACTCATGCAGACTATCTGCATATTCATTATCTTTGACTCTGTCTTTAATATTTTATATTCCTCTTGCAGTAAAGGGCTGAACACATGAATCATTACCTACACTTACATACCTGGTACAAGGTAATTATAGCCATGAGTAGCACGCTAACCTTTCAGCCCGAAAATGTGCTGATGCAGTAAAATGAGTTCGCCAGTGGGGCTACACTTACTGATTTCTCAAACTTAATGTGCTCCTGTGGGGAACAGACAGAAGAACACACCGCCACACACACAGAATAAGAAACATATTTAAGAGATGAGAGTAAGAAAGAGGTGAGACAGACTGAGACGTCCTGACAGTAATGGAGAGAAAGAGCAAAAGGAAAATGATTACAGTAAGTACCAACCCCCACCGTTATAGAAAATACTTCAGGATAATAATGTGGCTGTGAGCCAAAGACACCCGCACACATCCTTTGATCCTGCCTACGTCCAGCCTCGTCTGCCTGGGTGTCAGGTCCCATATCGGCGGGGGACCCGAGTCCGGCCCCCCAGACGCCCACAATCCCGGGCTCCGTCATCCATCCGGTCCATTCAGCCTGACAAACTAATGGAGACTAATCAACTGTCAGGACAAACATGCAGCACACTACATCTCCTGGCTTCCCGTAACGCCCCCTCCCCCGCCCACGCCGCCAAACTCCCATCCCACCATCATTCCAGCTCCAACTGTCACGACAAGAAATAACAGAGTGATGGCTATATATAGCAACCGACTCCGCCCCGGCCTATTGCACACGCAGCCACACACAAGTAAACACGACTACCTTAAACATACGCACACACACACTGGGATATATATATATATATACACAGGCCATTCATTTCCCAGCTGCTCACCTTTTCTTTAACGACCTCCATTATACATTTAACACTGAACGTAATCCTAATTCTGCAGATAATCTTAAACCAACATTGACCTTCCACACAACGCTGATGTCTGTCTGCTAAGAAGCTATTGGCTGCTCAAAAAGCCTGTTGGCAGATGACATTACACTCTACTTTGTAAATCAATATATTTGACAGCTGTCGGCCCCTCTGCGGGACAGGGAGGAAGCTCTACTTGTGTGCTTACATGCCTGCTGACTGTCTGAATACAGTCAATATAAGGCAATACTTTGTTAGAGGTACATTTTTGACAACGGCAATGGCAAACATACGCTACCTGCAGTTCCTCAAATGGCCACTTGAGGCTGGCTCCAAAAGTAAGTCAATCCCCATATTCCCCCCATGTTAAAATGTCCAACTTAACAGCAGAAATCAATGTGTTCACAGCCTGGTACAAAAGAACGGTTTAAACTCACCTGGTTAAATTGTATTAGGGCTTAAAGTTATGCATCCTGTCGTTTGAGTGGCCTTGCAGAGCTTCTATTTATTTTTATTTAATGCTTTTTTTCTGCTGTAGTTGTGGTTGAGAAGCTACACTAACAAGACTCTGAGAAGATTATGTCAGGTAAAGTTCATGAAGTTTACCAACACTATCAGCCTGTTAGCATAAGTTAGCTACATTAGCTAATACTAGCATTAATTTGGTATTACATTATATGGTCTGTTAACTAGCCCACCAATTTAGTCAGCCAGCAATTATTTATACATGACACAAAGTTGACATTGTTTTACACTGACATTATCAAACACACATTTATCAAATAGCTGAAATTACGTGGTGGCATTTACATAATAGCGTTAGTTAGCAGCGTGGTTGGTGTTTTCGTAGCGTTAGCTTGGCAGGTTTCCTCCTTCGTGTCACATCTGGCTCCATAAAACGATGACCAAATGCCAAACACAAGGCTACAAAACGGCGGTCCACAAACCAGCGGGTGTCACATTGGACTTCACCTAAACTAATATCATTTACGCTATCAATTTAGTTCATTCACAAAACAATTCAAATGCAAGACATAAATGAGATAAGTGAAATGGGACGCCCTGAGAATAGGAGCCAAGACACTAAATAGATAGAATTTAAAATGTATGTTTACTAGCGTGTCTAGATTGAACGAGTGCATCTATTTATGCAACAACCTACACGACATCTCAGACTAACACAACACTCTAAACAAAACCTTAAGCTAAAGTCTACATTTATTCCATCAGTATAAACATTAGTTAAGTAGGTAGGGCACAATAAATAGCCACACAAAGTAAATGGAAATAACAGTACATTTCAAATGGATTTCAAGCAGAGGAAGTTTAGACCCAGCCCTGTAAGCTTCAACATATTGTGCTATTAACGGCTGCTTTGAGCTCTTTTGAAAAGAAGAGACACAGATAGCAACACTATTGTATTCTCAGTCTCACTCAATAAATGTGGACCTCTACAAACCACTTGTACCTTCAAGTTTTTTTACCCTTTATAAAATGCTTTTTCCTGGTTTTATACTGTACGTATGTGAGGGAAAGAAACTCAGAATAAGGTCTGTCATTGAGCACATACATATACTGTATAATACTCTATACACGCATTATGAAAGATGTGGAAAAGAGGGTCCATATAGGAGCATTTATCTTCGACCATGACATGAAATGCACAACTTTCTTTCTCAGCGAGGAAAAGTATGATACCATTACAGTAATTTAGTTTGTATGTGAGGTTCAGATAAAAGGCCGATATGAGGTTAAACTCAGTGGAAGAAAAAGCCTCAAACTGGGGAAAAGAAGCCAACATATTTGGTCTGCTTATCAAAATTCATGTGCCTTCAGGAATTTGGTGGACTACCTAATCTGAGCTAACCCTAAAATGAGGAATAATTCTAAAGCCTACCTTAAACCAAAACTGACTGACAACTCTCTTCAAACAAAACGCAGAATTTCTTTTATCGGGAAAACTGCTCGTTATAGTTTTACCGGACAATTATGCAAACACGAGCATATTTGTACACACACATGATCAAATATCCATAGAGAGACGCCAACATCCAAACACTCCAGTCTCATAAACACCTCTGGACTATGGAGAGGAAGACGGAAAGGGGGGTGGGGGGTGGTGGGGGGGCTTGTGTGTTTTGTCCATCAGATGAAGACATTTCCATATTTCCATGGAAAGGAGCCATCATTGTCTGTCTGTCAAGCAGCGTGTCTCACCAAATTGTTCAGAGAGTAGCTCATCTCACCAACTTTATCGTCCAAATTTATCATGTGAGGATAAAACCTACAACCTTGAAAGCGAACAAAACAGTCTCACTAACCAGCAGGACGCACTTCACTTTCCTTGATTCCCCTGCTAGCGGGTTGGACTGGCTGCCATACATAATTAATGGATGCCAGTAGGAAATTTAGCATGGATTGTGCTAGAAAATTCTATATCATTAGCAACAATGTGATAGCATGACTGACTAATTGTCAGAAAAGAAATTACAATGGCTGCTCGTATACGGGGAGCAAGCGCTAATTAACACTGCATCATTACAGTGCAGTTACAAAAATCCCGGTGAAAATGACGGCTTGTGTGTTTATTATTGCATATAGATGACTGATAGATTTCATCTGAATTCTTAATGTTGTTGGGAAAATGCAGGTATAATGCCTTTTTAGAGGTGGAGAGACAGATGAATCACAACTGAGGTAGCATCACTCAGTAAAACCCTAAGCAGACAAACACAGGGTTGTAAAACTGCCGTTGCAGATCGGTTCCTTGCAAAAGTTGTGTGGCACGCTGCTGCCTTATCGTGCAGAATTATGATGCTGCAAAATGCCAAATGCCTGCAGCAATTCATATGATTTCAACTGTGCACGTGACAGGGGTAATAATTTAGATTTGATGTCCTGCAGAAAAAAAATGATAGAAAAAATGTGATGTATCCACAGACGAAGGCAGGGATTACTGATCAATAGCAATGATCGCTATGCCAAGATTTCTGGCTTTCACTGTTCAGACTTCTGACCTGAGGACTGTGCTTACTGCTCCCATTGTACATTTTCAACAGTCAAACTTTACGCTTTAAGCAGCTTGGTGTAAATCAGTGCCTTACCATCTTTGCCAATCAGGAAATCCAGGTAGCGGTAGGTGTACGCAATGCCGACTTTGGTCTCCACTTGCGGCCTCTTCAGAGTGGAGTAGATCTTCCCCGGACTGTTCTCCTCCGACACTGGCTTCATCTTACGCAGCCCGCAGCCCATGGTTCAACAGAGTGGTCGTATCTCTGTGTAATGACCCTGCCAATGAGACAAGACGGGCTAAGTCTGTTGTCAAATACGTGGCAACTTTTGGTTAGGGTTAGAACAGAAGGAGTGTAAGACCAAAATGCATATATTAGACTTCATTTGAATGGAAACAATCCAACCGTAAAATGTATCATGTGCCTCCTGTGAGAAGTATATAGCAATGCCATAATGTACACAGTCAATGTAAAACAGTTGTGCAATGCTATAACTCTTTAGTGAAAAAAATTGACACACTTTTATTTCCTCTAATGCTAATTGTAGACTGCATTAAGTACTAATCTAGGTTCATTTATGTCTTTGTGTATTGAAACATGAATGACTGTACTTGCAACGATGCTATTGACAGCATCGTTGCAAGTACAAAGAAAGAAGTGAAATGAACATTGATTTTTTTTACTACACAAATAAATGCAGACTTAATGCCTCAGCGTGATGTATCACACAATTCAAACACATTTCAAGAGTCTGTTAATGGATTTAATAACACGTCGAACACACACAACAATAACGCACGGAAATGGGTACTTGAAAGTACAGAAAATGATCACATGCAGGTATTATGTGCTTTGTTTTATGGGCTAAGACTTCAACTTCAGGCTTCAGGAGTAATTACCCCTGTACTTTAAAGTGTACGCTGCATTTTGAGGCCTCTTCACACCTGAAAGCCCGAGACCTTGGTTTTCCCTGAACCAAGGTCTCGTACTCAGACTCCCATGCAGTACCATAGCTCATTTTTCCGTCTTCCAGTTCTTTAATGGCTGACAATAGCCTGCCATAACTTCCTTCCTGTAATTGGTCCAAAAGTCCAAACCATCCGCAAGAAAGTGTTTTCAAACCAGAAACTAACCAAACCGGCTCAGCTTGATCCAGAACCGAGACACCCTCTTTATGTCACACCAAGGTCCAGAACTGTGGTCGGGGTTCACACCTGCAATCTTGAAAAGTCCAAAAGTCCGGACCAAACAAGTTGGACATTAACGCGCCCTCAATGTTGTTGCTGGTCAAGGTGGAGCTGATTTACTTTTGAGTGGTTTAATCAACAGCAATATGTCATAATTTACGATTTCTATTATAGAATTACAAATAAACATGAAGTACACTCAAATGGAAGTGCTCGAATAAACGTATCTCGTAATTGGACTACAGACAATGTATTTAGTTAACAGCCCTGTGGGTTAATACTGATTGGGTGTCTGATGAAGTGCTGTACAAATGCAGACATGTCCCCACACAAATAGAGACACAAAAATTCATGCACTTGGGTATTCGTGATTCCTCGGGGATTTCAGAAAGAAAACCAATAAAGAAGAACATGGCAGATAAGCCCATAATAAATAAATAAACACGACTAAATGAGCTTGATTTTTCACGGGTTCCCTCTCCTTCGTTCCCAGGGAGACCAAATTAACAGAGACAACCGTGGAGGAATAGGAGGCCTTAAAGAGCCATCGCGCTGGACGCCGCCTCGCCCTAAATGGCTTGTGACAGCTTCCGTGCCTCTCTCCAGTGACTGCATCTGGGAGCAGGTGACATCCTATTGTGTGCCACTGATTAAACTCAAGCAGGGTTGGATGGACGGTTGGATGGTTGGACGTTTAGATGGATGGATGGCGGTGGTACCCTCCGCTACCCTCCGCCTTCGGCAGATGAGTAACCCTCTCCATTATGCTGCTGTCTAATTACAGAACTGCACGGGCCTGTGGCCGGAGACTGCAAATACGAGCAAACCGCCGCTTCAGAGACGACAGGACAGGAAGTAAGAAGGGGTGGGGGTGAGGGACGGGTGGATGTAGGAAGGAGTGGGAGGCGAGATAGGAAACGAGCAGATGGGGGGCTCTGTTAATGAGGTGAGCGGCAAGAATGGAAAAGGTGAGAATCAATCAAGGGAGAAAGAGGAAATGGGGGCGGCCGGGGTTGCAGATTGTTCGTCGGAGGGATGGAGGGGTGCGGCGGGTAATGCATGGCAAGTAGAGTCTTGAGAGAAAAAGACTGTGCAATTAGAGTCTATTGAATAGAAAAGGGGTGATCAACACACAACGAGAGAGAAAGAATGAAAGATGAAGCAGGAGATTCATTACGGTTGTCATGAAAGCCAGTGTTTCCAGTGGCACTTACATGGAAGTCTTTGTTGGGGTTTATGAATCTCAATGTGCATCACAATCATATCTGTACCCAGCTCATAGCAGCTCCCTGAAATGGACTGCATGCAGGCTGACGGAAGATTTGTGTTAACTTTGAGCTCCCTAAATGTTTTTTTTCCATGTTTGCAAGGAGCGTTGTGTCTTTCCTTTTCAGCACATGCCAAGCAGGACTGATGTCTTTCCTTTTCAAGAGCAAGAAAAAAAACCCCAAACACAAGCTGCAGAAGCTGGAATAGTCAAAGTCCCTGAAAGAGCTGCTTCAGCCCCCACCCCGCCCTTAAATTGTCACTCAGGACTGTGGTGCGGTTCACTCTGCAGTGTCAAAAATGACACTACCATCAAAGAAAACAGGGTGAATTTTTCCAAATCTTGGATTTCCACTGTTGCCTACAGTTACTTGTAAATAGCTTTTATCATTTCTCCCCCTAGAGGAGGAACAACAAGAGGGGAAGAGAGGCTCTGTCATGTCGTCTAGAAGAGACAGAGAAGAGGTAGTCAGAACAATGGGAGAGGGGGCTACGAGGGAGGGGTGTGGAAGGAAAACAAAGTGGAGGGGCTTCTATTTGCATAGCTCCTTGAGACCAGAGAGGAGGTGTGCAGGAGTATTTTTAGAGCTGAACTGACAGAGGAAGTGTGAGATGTTTATGATTTTAGAGTCAATGTTTTTTTGCCTCAAACCTCTCCTCTGAGGCCAGAGCTTTGGGCAGTTGCAACCCTTTGCTCGCCCTGCCTCGTATTCCGGTTTTCAGAGATTGACAGACGGGAGAGCTGGGGCTGCTTGACAGGATGGACAAACGCTTGGTAGCTTCAGAAAAACAGGAAGACTGCCATTGATTTCCCTTTTGCTGAATTAGCAACGATCCCCCTACCATTTTGTTCCATCTTTTGTCTCTTGCTAATGGCATTTTGAGGTTTTATTCGATAAGAGCTTTTATTCGATAAGATTCTGCTCTCGTATGCTGAAATTGAGGTTTAGATGCTTTGTTGTAGCTGGGATGCACTTAACTTTGGCCCTTACAACCAAAAACATCCAACAGCACTTTGTCTTACACCGACAACATCAGGAAAGTGCATCTTCTTTCAGATATGCTTCCTCTCTGTCAATCAACGGTATGTCAGACCGAGATTTGCTTTGCTTTCTGCACTCTCATTGATTACTGAGGTCACTGTCTGTTGCTTCTTCGAGGATCTGGCGCAATCGTGAGTAGAGGAACTACACAACGAGTTGACAAACAGAACAGAACATATCACCTCAGGAAGTTCTTATAGGAGCAGTTGCCTATTCACACATCCAGCAGAGATGGAGAAAACTCACAACTTAACAGGAAGCCATGTTTCGGGACACCTGTTGAATGTCAGTCTAATAATATCTGTCTTTGTAATTCTGCTCTGTATGGAGTTTGGAAGATCATGGGAGTACTTTTTTCCAGTTCTAGTTCCTAATTTGTGCACACAAATTGGTACTTGACGCCCTCATGTTAGTGCCAAGTGACTGTAACAAGCCAAGAATTGAAATTGCTAGCTGTGTGTCTGTAACTGTCAAATCAATTTGAAGCAAAGTGTTGAAATGCTGCAAAAAAGACAAAACAAGAAAATGTGAAATAGGCACATTTCCATCAACTAGTTTGGACTAGGCTACACAGTGTAGTCAGAAGGTGGCGGTATAGGCTGTGGTGCACATTCCGTTGCTGTTTTCCATCAAATTGTCTGACTTTTTTTCAGATGGAAAAGATCAAGTCATAAATTGTTGCTACTTCCAGCCATGTTTTTGTGCTTTAAGCGAATATCCGGTGGGGGAATGGCTTATTAGAGCTCAATGTTTACCATGTAACTTTGCAGCAAAATTGAGGATTTTGGGGTTTTTATTTTGTCAATTCCATCGACCTTTTCTAAAGCGATGCTTCGAAACTACCGTTGGTGAGTTACACCAGAAAAGTGTACAATGGCAGGCTTGTTTTGGTAAAGAAGTGGCAACAAATACTGACTGTATGCCTTCTTTGGGTCAATTACAGTTATCCAGTTGAAGACTCCCTTTCTGGGATCCGACACTGATCTGGCTGGATGAATATACAGTATGTCACTCTGTAGCCAATGCAAAACAAAAGTCTTTGACAGTATTAAACTACTAAATTGATTTACCCATTAATTTAGCCATTTACTAGATGCTCCATTTGTTTGCTGCTAATATCTAATCTTGACTGTATGTGTATGTGTATGTGTGTTTTTGCTGGGTGCATAGTGTAAAGTTTGATTATCAGACATAAAAACCAAAGAGCTAAGACAAAAACCAAAACCTTAACAGCTATGTAGACCTCAAGACACTGAATAATGGATGATAATTCTGTGTCTGTGTCATCACAAATGACATCTTTTATATTGCTCACCTTCATTTGATTCATTGTTAATATGAAAGAACTGACTAGTGGAGCTGTAAATTTCATCTAACAAGGTCTTGGCACTTTCTGACTTTTTTGGCACCTACATCAGTCTGGGAAATGATTGCACAAAACCCCATCCATACTTACAGACATCACAGCATCGGCAACAACATGCAAATGCACTGAATGATTTTCCTTAATGCCGTCTGACTGAAATGTTCCCCATCTTACAAGACCATGTTACAAGGCTTTGATAGCAACGTTGCTGAGATCAAACCCAGCAGCATGGGAAGCTTCAGAGTGGATTAATGGAGGAAGACATTAATTAGGACACTGTGTTCTTGTGTTCTTCTTCATGTAGTCTCCCTTTTAAGCTGTCTCCCTTCTCTCTAGCTGCCTTTCAAGCTTTATCTCTTACCCTCTTTGCCTTTTTTCTGACTTATAATCTTTTTAATCTGACAAGTAAAATAGAGCATAAAAGCAGTGTGTGGTACTGTGATACTCTGGGTCCATACCATCCAAGTTTATTGTGAGACATACTGTCAAGGACTCTGTAAGGCACAGTGGTTAGTAGGATCACGTAACTGCAGAGGAGAGACTGACCTTTCACTTACCAAAGAGCAACACAATTGGTTTGTTGTCTACACGCTTAAAATGATATACGTGCACGTTCCCCTGACCTGCCGTGACCTGGTGATGTACAGGAGAGGGAACAAAGAGTTTCGAAAAAAGCAGCTATGACTTCAATTTGAGATACTTCGGCTATATGTTTGGAAGGAAGGTAGTTTAGGAAAAACTTCAATTATGTCATTTTAAATTGCATTCCAATTTCTTGCTAAACAACATTTGATGCTGGTCCCAAACAACAAGTTTAAAGCTAGTTCCTGACAGAAGCTCTTTAGATATATTTTGGCAAGTGACAATATGAAATGTGCAGAGGATCCCACACTAGTGGCGTGGGATTGGTTTGTAAGGTTACTACTTTTTCTCATTTTGAGAAACTGACTCACTGTGGGAATCCCCTGTAACTCCTGTTGACTACAGCTCTGTACAGAAAAGCTCTGACAGCTTAGCACAGTTAACAGTATCCTGCATTGGACATAGGTCAGAATTAACACAAACACAGGCCTAAACTTGATCATTTACGTCAAAAATTATGTACGAATATTAGTGGCACCCGCGGGAGTCATTTCTTCACATATCTGAATACAGAATAGCCTTCTCACTATGTAATTTAGTCTCTTGTGTGCATAATAGTGAACGTCAAAAAGCATCAGACATTAGTTTCAATCCAAATGTGAAACACTGTAATATAAGTTTATGGAAACGTTCTGATTTTGGGTTTGAATTCATTTATCCATCTGCTCTCGGTCCCATCATGCCTGTTTGTGCTGTAGCGTAACCGCTGTGAAACAACTAGACAATACAATTTTATTTCTCTGTTTCATAGCCGTCTTCTGAAGCTCTCTCGTCATTTACTCTCGACCTCACTCGGTCACCGCTGCTCTCTCTCTCCACATATCACATGCCCATTGATGTCAGGAAAGGAGAGACTGATTATGTAATTCACCGTCCATTAATACAGTTAAGCTATACCTGATAAGTAATTGACTCATTTGTGTAGTACTAGACAATATTAAAGGTTATTTAATGTTTGCCAGCAAAATTGTTAACACTTATAGCTCCAGTGGACGATAAGGATCAAATGGATGCGCCATGCCTGCGTACTCCTGGGTTTTGTAATAGTTATGAATGTTTATTTTTCACTGAGGAACTTAGCTGATATCACATACAACAAAACAGCAACTTCTGTAAAACATACGCATTGTCTCCGTATTTCTGAACCAAAAATATGTTCCATATTAACATTTCTAAACACATCTAACCAGAGCCGTTTGATTGCATAAACCTAACACGAGTTGGGATGTGAACTCCGGTCTCTGAGGGCATAGATTATATGCACCATCCACCCCAGCCGCCTCCTGCATATTGAGGAACGGCAAAACAGTTCTGGCGGCTGCGTTGGTTAAAACACTGTAACGCTGATATGCATGTATAGACAGGTGTTGATACGAGACGCATTTTTTGGTGCATAAACATAGACGTATACTCATCTGTGGTTTGCAGAAACATATAAGGTCAATATTTGTTGATGGGGACTGGGTTGACTTTCCATCCGTCAGTGTGTTTTCTGAGCCTGTGTTGATTTTGTTTCTCTCCAGTCTTTTAGCAAACATGTATTTTAATCAACTTATGTTTGCTATCTGATCGGGCCACACTGAATTCCCTGCGCGGCGTGAAATTTGATTAAGGTAATTGGCAAGCTTTGGCTGGCGTAAACCTTAATATGTACTCCTCTCCTCTCCACTCCACTCAGTATGTATAGACAAACACCCACTGACAGCCACATACAACAAAATACCAGAACATTTTATATTATGAACATTTAGGGTACATGTAATTGGAAGGAAGTTATTTTTACACCATCTTAATTACACTTTACTCTCATTTCATGCCATAGCTGTTTAATGCCAAGGAGAAACTCACAAAAGCCGCAGATTTGGGTCATAATTTAAAGGTGACATTTACGCTCAGTAAATTAAATTTTAGTCCTTGCATATATAGAGAGAGTTATCCATATTTTATCCATATTTAGTGGATAATTCCATGTATTTGTATGGTTATGGTGCATTTTACTTGCACAAACTGTGCAGTGGCAAGTTCAAGAGCAATCACAGCACTGCATACGGTACCCTTATTGGCAGTAAGCGCTGCCGAACGGCACATTGGTATAGATAAACAGGTGAGTTTTGCAGTTTTCAAGTCAGTACTGTCGTCTTGATTGGAGTCTCCACCGCAAACCTCACATCTTCTCCCTCTGAAATGCCCGGTTACAAGATCTCAGGCAATGATTACTCTCCTCCTCCCCAGCGAGGTGACAGCAATCGCGTTTTTGAAGATAGTAAGTTATTCAAGCCCCTGGCATTGCCCTAGACCTGAGGTAGCATATTAGGATGAATCCTCAGGGTGAGACAGAAACCACCGAGCCAGTTTTGTTCTCGCTCAGCCACAACTCCTCCAAAAAGAAGAAAGAAAAATCTCTGCCTTGATATTTCTATAAGGAAAATTGACGTCTGTTGTAATGAGTGGTCAAGAAAATTGCTGCGGTATTGATTGGGTAATGTTCAACACGGACATGTCGATAAGGTGTCTGAAAACCTAAGAACTTGACTTAGGCTGGCTTTAATAAAGAATGACCTGCCTCGAGCGAGTTCACAGAAAGCAATGAGTCACTCGCGGGAAATCTCTTCAAACCCCTCTGAGAAAAATAGCAAGGGGTGAATCAAAAGAATTTTCTCTCTTAAACCGAGCATCTTTCACTCCCTCTTTCATGGAGCTGTGTGGCTACAGCTTGAAAACAACCGACGTAGTGTTTGCGCAGGTTGGGTTGAGATAATTTTTTTTTTGCTTTCCACTTGTGAGAACTGTGCGAATCCCAGCGTGGATAGATTATGCATAACAAATCAAACTCATGACTGTCAAAACATGCAGAGAGGTAGGGGAGGGGGAACAGCAGGACATGGGTGTTTGCTCCTGCACATGGCAAGGAAGAAGAAAGGAAGCGGGGGGTAAAAGACTGAGGAAGTCCTGGAAATGAAGACGGGCGGGAGATACCGAACCAAAAGCACCGATGAAAGAGGGAAACTGACAAAAAAAAAAGAGAGACAAGCTGAGAAAGATTGGTACCTATTATTCTCTGGAGAAGGGAATAGTCATGCAGGGGTTGGTTCCCATGGCAATAGCTTGCACCATGATTGTGTGGACTATATTTGGGCCTTGAGACTGTATGGATACAAGGTAGGCTGAGGCCTTAGTGAATTACAGAGCCTTGAAAAGGTGGAGAATCTCAGACAGACAGACAAACACTATTATTTACTTCACTGATCTCTCTGTCTCACTCATCATCATCCCTCCATCATGCATTTTTTTTTTTTGCCTGCATTGCTTGCCAATATGTACGTCCTTGGGCATTCAAGCCAAATATAACAAATTCTGTGAACTGAAAAAGCAATTCCACCTTTGGCCTCCTTATTGCAAGTGTGTGAAGGCCTAGATGATGTGATGTCCAACCCAGTCTCCAGGATAAAATGTTACCACTGAGAACTACGTTTCTGCAAACCACAGATACGTATAATCTCAACATAACTTGTTACTCGAGGCAGAGAAGAATTGAATCCTCGATTTTTCGGCTTCTTCTCAATAGTAGGAGGTGGTTGGTGTGAACGGCGGATATACAAAATCCACAACTTTGCCACCAAACAGTGGAGCAATGAGCAGTTAAAACAATATAATATTGATATAGTTGGGATGTGTGTGGAGTTCACATCCCAACTCTTGGTGTTTAAGTTCAAGTGATAAACCAAAGCTTCTTTTCCTGACACTGAGTCATTTTTTAATTACATCTTCAGACTTTTTATGAAATGAACTAAGGCCTGACATCTTTTCCTAAACCCGGCCAAGTGCCAATCAAAAACCGTTTTAACATCCACCAGTTCAACGCTGACCCATTTTAGGGTTAAGGTTACATTTGAGCCATGTTTGAACTGGCGTAGTTAAGGTTGTGTTTAAACCCCAAAAAATTCCAATAGACATGATTGAAAACTGCCATGAGCAGTAAGAACATTCTAACATTTATATATATATATGTAGAAATGTAGAAATGTGGATAGAAACAGATCTGCGATTCAAAGATGTTCACATTATGCCGATCCGTGGTTGTAGTCAGGGTTAAGGTTAGGGTTACAAAGCCCACATTTTATGCCCCGTCCACACGAATGCGATATGTTTGCAAAACGGATATTTTTCTCTTTGTTTGGGCTTCTCGTCCGCATTGTAGGTTGCAAAAATGGATATATTTAAAAACGCTTTCCAGAGTGACGATTTTAAAATCTCTGGTTTGTGTGTATCCGTGGGGACAGGGAAAACGAAGAGATTAGAAAACGACGACGTCTTCTGTTGCTTTGTGTCATGAACATACACCTGACCTGCAGCAAAGACAGCTGAGGGAACCTTTACCTGAAGTAGATCACGGTCATCACGGACATCACAACACTTAAGGTAACTCAAGTTTGTACGTTAACTTTTCGTAGCTGCTCAACTTCACGACAGATTAAAGCTTCTGCGTCTGCTGCATTCGATGTTATCCACAGTGTCCACACTTTGAAGTCCTCCAGAAACAATGGTTTGTCTGACTGTACTGATGTGTAGTCGTTTTCCATTGTAGTCTGTGTGTGTGTGTGTGTGTGTGTGAGAGATATTTTGTAAAACGAAGGTCATGTGTCTTTTTTTTTTTTTAAATGGAGGAGGAAAATACCCATTTAGAAGAATATCCGCATTAGTGTGGAGGGGGTATTAGTCTGGTGGTGAGGTTGAGAAAGTAAAGCACTGGCTGAGAAAATGAAGCAGAGAGCTCCCAGTGTTTAACTTACAAATGAAAAGTCTTGGAGATATATTAAAGGGACTGTTCACCCGTTTACTGAAAGAAAAAAAAAAGTAAAAGTAATTTACTCACTAAAAAGGTAGGTGACAAATTAAAGGCACTCTGTGGGGTTTTTGGTCGTTAGTAGCACTACTCTTCTACCCAGCTGAGCTCATTATCAGCTGATGGAAACATAGCAATGAAGGATTTTAACTTCTTTAAGTAATAGTCTCTGCACTTGCTTCAGGCATGAGATTGAAGGAGATGCGTTAAACACATATATTTGGTCTCCAGGACACACACAGAAAACACTGAATGGAGAAATAACTTCACATCAAGAACAGCATCAATTCTTCTTAGCACAGATTCTCCAAGTGTCTGGTCTTCTACCGGAGGCTTGAAAACAGCATTCTTCTACAAGATATTCCCTTATTTGGTGTTTCGATGGTGGGCATAGGAGAGGCTGGTATGATGGCTCTTTGAAGAAACGTGGAAATGTTTCTGAGAGTCTAAGCAGGTAAACAGGAAAATGTATCCAAGCGGTTGGCAGAAGAGCCAACGTGAACATCTTCCAAATCTTATTAAAAGCATTGATTTGGCTTGAGTTAACTTCTGTCAGGGGATAAAGAAAATATGTAAAAGCAAAAATAAACCACTGCCATGGTCTAAATCCATTGGATTAAAACCATCCACACAAAATGACTCTGGTACAAATTCACCCACACGAAGCTTGTTTCAACCAAAATCTCCCATTGGTGTTGGCTTGACATCTATAACTATGAAGTCGGTGGTACATAATTCATGCTGTTTTTGTACTCATTAACCATTTAGCGACCCCTCCTGCCCTTATTTAGTAAAACAGGCTGTACTGTAATAATAAAAAATTCAACAATTCCTTAAGACTCTGGTTTGACGTTTCACGTAAATTGTCAAGCAAATTTGCAGTGATTTTCTGAAATGTTGCAAAAAGAAAAAAGAAAATGCTGTGTGCATTTTTCAATCGGTTTGGAGCAATTAAACAAGGCTGCGTAGTGTCATCAGAATAGAATCAGTATAGGCCATGTTACGCATACGCAACGACGAAGTGGCAAAACCTGCGGTTCTAGAGATGGACACACAATCCCCTCAGAACGCTTTGTTAAAACAACCAACTTCACAACAGAAATAAGCACTTTTACAGCTTGGCACAAAAAAAGAATTTTGGTCTCTATAGCTAATTCAATGTAACTCACCCGTTTGAATTATATATAGGCTTTAAGTATTGCAAATTAAGAGCGCGGCAGAGGCTTTGAGTGACAGGTCCATGCCTTCCACATCATGTACCTGTCAGCTCACTCAGCTGCTGAGACACTTTTAAAAGTTTCTGTTTACTGAATAAAACATATTTTTCCAGACAGTCAGCTCTACTGTGGTTGTGGCTGAGAAGTTACACTAACAAGACTGTCAAAGTATTCTGTCATGAAGTTTACCGGTACTTTATTAGAATGTCCAGTCTGTTAGCATAACTTAGCTACATAAGCTAATGTTAGCATTAATCCAGTACTGCATTATATGGTCCGTCAGCTAACCTGCTAATTAGGGTAATGACATTACTCCTATCAAACACATCTGTATGTATTACTATTTAGCAAGTAGCTGAAATTACTTGGTGGTTTTGAACATACCATTTGCGTTAGATGGTGAATTTCACCCCTCTTCCTCTTGTTCAAATATGGTCACTTAAAGCTCCATAAAAAAAACAAGATGGTGACAGCCAAAAGCCAAACTTCAGGCTCCAAAATGACAGTCCACAAACCGCCGGGTGACGTCGCACTGGCTTCGTCTAAATAGTTTATACAGTCTTTGTATAAGCAGAATATTTATACAGAAATCATTTTGTCTCTCATCAGTCCTCGCTTTCCGTGTCCTACATCCAGACATGCTTTTGTGCTGCATGGGATTGTCCAGGAAGCTGATCACTTATGTGAGTTAAACGTTCACTAAGTCAGATTTTACTCGAAAAAAAAGTGTTTCCGTATCCCATTAAGTGCATAAGTACAGTAGACGAAAATCACTTTAAGCAAGTATTTTTTTGGAAAAAAAAAGTGCTTAAAAATGTATTAAAGGAAACACAGCTACAGTTGAACTTCCTGACAAAGATGTAGTGTCTATGAAAACTGCCCACACTGAGGTTATCCAGACTAATAGATTAGTTCAGGAAAGAAATGTTGCTATTTATTTTGTAATTGTAAATTTTCAGTTCACTGAACATGTGAAATTACATTTCGATTCAGCTATTGGCTGGTAGTATCATTAAAGAAATGTATATGTTGTTTCATGAAATTAGGGTGAACCAACCCTTGGAGCTAATGGTTACTTCACCTTTTGCCCTGTGTAATGATTCCCTTTTGGATGTGACATTGCAGAAAAGCCCAAACCACAATTACTTCCACATTTTCAACAGTCAAACTGCAGAGTGGCTGGTATATAAGGCCGTCATGTGGGGTTTGTAGAAAAGTGTTTCCCTGTGTGTGCGTATTTGGACCTGTGTTTACGTCCTCATGTCGAGTATAATCTATGTTCATGTACAGTATTTGATACTTGATATTTCCATTGCATGAATATGTGTACATTTGACC
>JAPQRN010000009.1:2855558-2868438 GCA_037367275.1 Coranthus polyacanthus | reverse complement strand
CCATTATTTCTGTTTGTTTGTAGGCTTTACATTTGTGTATGTGTGTCCGTATAAATGTGTATAAATGTGCGTTTGCTGTACTGTATGTTTGTATAAGAATGTGTGTGTGTGTATTTTGTCTTTTTGCTTGTTTACATGTGTATTGCTGTAAATCCAGTGTTTACATTTGCACGTCTGATGATTAATTTATATCCGCCTTTCCCAAACTCAGTGTTGGGACTCAAAATGGGATATGTGAATTTACTTCAAACAGTGTATTTTTGCTACGCTGGTCTGTTCAGCTCAGACGCTATTTGTGTACGTTGGCAGTTAAATTGTTTCGTGTCTGATAGTTGAGTAGAGTGCTAGCTAACTAATATTACTTGTTGTGTTAAAAGCATAGACTTTATATAAAAAGTGGACGTAGCCTTCATGTCACCCAATGGTTTGTGGACTGCTGGAAGCCATGAGTGTTTCATTATGGCCGTTGCCTTTTTTTTTTTTTTTTTTTTTGGAAACAGAAGATCCCATATTTGGGAAAAATATGGGAACCACTGATTTATACGCATGTCTTTTTGTGTGTTTTGTTGTAATTGTTCATGGATATTTCTAATACGAATTGCACTTATCTATGTTGTTGGATGGATGTTTTACATGCATTTCTGAATATGTGTGTGTCCATGCATATTGTTGCGTGCGCGTGAGACAGACAGAACTCCTGACCCTCCAGCACAGTGGAGTTAACGCAGCCCGACGCTCCTCAACTCACCGGCTGGAACTAATTAACAACAGTTTTCAGTCAGATTGAGCTCTCTCACTCACTTTCTCACACAGACAGACACACACACATAACTCTTCTCTCCTCATCCCCCCTGGCTTTTCCTCTCTCTCATGCCCTCGTCTTCCTCCTCCCTGACATCCCCCACCACCGCCACCCCCACCGCCTTCACCTCCTGCCATCGCTCAACTTGTTTTTCCCTTTAAACCACCTCCTCTCAGACTCTCACGCATGCTTGGATGAACTGGAGCACATAGGCTAAGCATGTAAACATCCACTTGTACAGCCAGTCACGGATAAATGAGCAGGCATGCTGTACAGAAAAAAAACACAGGGGAACACACACCTTTACCCTTCGTACAGTAGCTCTCAAAGCTCCCATGTCTTGTTTCTTCTTGCTAGTGGGAGTGGTGTGATAGTGTATGCCAAGCACATCTTGAAACACTGTCAGGGTTTGATTGGATCCAGGTAGACATTTTTGGCTTTCTCAGCCCCACTTTGTACTATCTAACACACATGTGAATGCAAAACAAGCAGACCTCTTGATGCGCAAGAGGAATGTGTAAGTATGTGTGTGGAGTAGCGGGCAGATTGAGAGTTTGTCGCTGCTCAGAAGCCCAACTTGTGGCTTGCGGCATCATCTAATGAATCAACTCTCTTGTGGTAAACAATTGCTACCATGCAGTCCAAGTTTACAGTAGCCGCTGTCCACGGCGCCAAGTGTGTGTACGGCAACACATCTGCTTGGGAAGTTCGAATTCGAGAAGCTTTCAACAAAACAAACTTACCTGTTCGACAATCGAGTTGAAAAAGTTCACTGCTCGGAGGCTGCAACTGGACTTCCAGCAGAGAAACGCATTATACTCAGAAGCTGAACGGCGCAAAAAGAGAGAGAGGAGATGGAGGTTGGGTCCAGATCCTGTCCGACAAGCTTTACACTGAGGTTGCCGAGCAGCTGGCTGGCTGGCTTACAGGAAACACAGTCCTCCCGCAGCCGAAAGCAGAAAAACCAGAGTGTCTGTCAGCTCTACAGGCTCAGCAGCAGCGGCAGCAGCAGCAGCAGCAGCAGCAGCTCCAGTGGTTTTTTCCCCCTCGCCACCTAACGGAGCTCAAACACACTTGTACATTCGGTGTGTTTAGGTCATGCTCAAAGTATGCTGATGTTCTGCAAGCTCAGGGAAACCACATCCTGTCACATATTTACCTCCCTCGCCTGTTTCTACCTTCTTCTTCTTCTCCTCCTCTATCTGTTCTGTGTGGTGCTGCTTTCTCTCTTTTCTTGTGTCTTTTTTTTCCCAATCGCTCCCCTGTGATTGTCTGAAGCAACTGAGCGCTCTGACCTAGCGTCTGTTCGCCACAGCCTCTCTCCCTCACTGTCTATCTCTCCGGCAGCCGCACCAGTTCCAGTCGACTGACTGAAGAATCCATCTAAGGAGAGGAGAGGAGGGGGAGAGAGGAAGAGAGAGAGAGACAGAGAGAGAGGAAAGGGAGGGAGGGGTGACAGCAGAGGTGGGGAGGGGGGTTTCGCTGGGAAATACCAGAGTTAGAACGGGAGGTGGGGGAAAGCGAAGAGGAAGGGTGGTGGTGGTGGTGGTGGAGGAGGAGGGGGATACTTGAAAGAGTGAAGAACTAAAGGAAGATGGGTGGACAGAAATAGTAATCAATAGTTAGTTTGAAAGAGAGATGGAGAAAAGTGGAAAGAAAGCAATAGAATACTGTGCCACATAGTCAATACATCTGCACAAACACACCCATATACACACAAACATGCAGACTGTGGGAATGACTGGTTATACGTTTGAAAAAGAGAGGTTAAGGGGTATAATGGTTGTATTTTTTGAGCGTGTGTGTGTGTATGTGATCCTCAGTACTTCACTCTTCTGGTCATGAATATTTAATACGTCAAAGTCAGGACCCCATATAGCTCCGTATTTATTATTTAAGCCGGTATGTGCGCGGGGACCACCGTTCGGGAGTAACAGCAGACCTCTGATACCTAAACTGTGATTTCCACAACAACAACAACTTGACTTTGAACAGCAACAGCAGAAATCCATGCTGGCTCACTGTATCCATGCTGGAGGCAAACACGAATCAGCCTCAATGCTGACACCAGAGAAGACGTTTCCTTCACTGTCACTCTGCTCCATTAACTCCGTGAAAGACTAAGAGAATCTATTGACGTTTACAGTAAATGAGTGGATGGTCGGATTTAGAGAGAAAGGCAACAGCAACCCTTACCCTAGCCACAGCCTCAGCTTCCTTAGTGGCATCTGTTAATTTTTATTATAATAGGCAGTTATAGTGGATTTGTGGTTTTCAGCATTTAATAATGAATTGTGCTGGAGAAGTGGCTTAGATGGACCAGGTCCTGGTGCGGGAAATGATATGAGCGGCGTCTCAGAGGACAAAACAATTCATGAGCCAAAAGAGCTCATTTTTATCTGTCTTGTTTGGAATAGAGTGCTACGGAATTAGTCTTAAAATCCGGAAATGAGTTAGCGTTTTTTGACTTGGTTTTTGGTTAGCAGCCTGAAATAAAGTCTGTGGTTAACACAACTTCCAGGTCCAGGTCCAGTGTGTTCAGAACAGACTTCCTCTTCTCCTTTATTCAGTTTACCATCACCTACTGTATTTGAAAGTGGACCAGAGTTAATATTCCCTGAGACAAAAACAACACTGGCTCTAAAAATGGTCTTTCCTGTTTATCGTTGCCACCGTAGGAGACATGGGGGCTATTTGCAACTTAACTGCTAAATGTACCTAAATGTTACACGCTGAATATATATGTATACTGTATATATACTTCAAAACATTCAAAAATGACATAAAATTAAAAGCAGTGTGAAGAAATAACAGTTCTTACACGATGCCGAAGATGTCACTGTATTGTTTTACCAGTTGGCGTGTTAACAGCTAGTCCCGCGTCAGCCTGTCACGTCAAACCACTCAGTAGTGTCCTGTCTGCCGTCAGTGAATGGATGAAGAAAAAGAAGCGCTGTCAGAAAGAGCTTTCATGCATATAGCAACGTGTATCAAACTTTTCTGCATTTATCCAAAGGCCGATGGAAAAATCTTTGCTTTTTGTTGCGGGAACTGGGACGATGCTAACTTCCGGGTTAGCCTAAAAGAATATGTCTTCCCTGCATCCCTACTCTATTAGGAACTGGCTGTAGATGCATGAACACGTGTTAAATCTTCTCTTTCTAGTGGTAGATTCTGTTTGGTCAATAAAGTCTTGCTAGCTTTTTGTCAAGGGAACAGGAGCAATGCTAACACTCCATGCTAGCCTACAAAAATACATCATCCTTGACATTTACTTAAATGCTTTATCCTCACTTTTAAAGCAATGTTAACATTTTGATGGTATTCAAAATTACGACTGCTGTAGCCGCTGATAAAGGCTACCGTAAGTTTATTTAGGTTTTTTTGTTTTGCTTGCCGATTTGGTTCAGATACTTCCCGCTACACGGACAGTTTTAATTGAGTCTTTTCAGCTGCAGTTGTGGACAGGGACAGCCAAAGAACAGTTGGTTGCATTCCACTTTGAGGTGCCCTTGTCAATAATTCATATCTACATTTTATACAGAAGTGACTGCTTTAAGCAGTCTTGGAATTTATAACTCAAGGATGTTCAGAAAAAAAGGTGCATCTTGATGGAATAATGATTTTCCCTCAACACCAAGAGCCTGCAGCCATGCTAGCTCGTAACATTTCTAACACTCTGATGCTTATCTGCTGTCATTTTTTTGTTTTTCATCTTAGTGTAGCATGCTAGCATAACATTTGCTGAAGAATGGCACTAGTTTTCAAGGTTTTACACATCATTTTTGAACAAATTAATATTTATAAATATAAGTAATATTGCAAATTATTCTTTATTATATTTGTATCTACAGGTTGTGCCATTTCTCAAAACTGCATTAAAATGATAAACACTGACACAAAGAGGAAAACCCAGCTGAATAAGACAAAGGCAAGAGGTGGCTTACTTTTTGACGAGCAGCCATAATTATTGGTAACAGAGTGTGATTAGACTTACTGATCCTGCACAATGTGATCATGACTTTCAGCTCTTCTCCTTTTAAGGCTAATAGGCGATTCACTGGCCCATTTGTGAGGCGTTGTAGCTACTTTCAGCAGAGCTTGTCTTTTCCAGAAGAGCCCTTATTGTGTCACTCAGACACTGGCTGCAAAAAAAAAAAAAAATTCTCCAGGCAGCAAATTAATGAAATACTTTTTTTTCTTTTTCTTTTTTAAATGCAGAGTTCCTGTGTTTGCTGTCACATCAGGAGCCCCATCACACTTTAATCACCCTTCCCTGAAAGCACAAAGGAAATCGCCAACCTCTATCTAGATCTGGTCAATGTGTGTCCAATTTTTGGAAGGGCACGTTTTAACACACACATGAAAAAAGGTTTGACTTTAGAGGGGGAAAGGGCAGTTCTACCAAATCATATCTTTGAACCCCCCCCCCCCCAGGAGAGGCCTGAGGTTGGAACTACAGAACAAAAGCAAATGAAATTGTAAAGGCTGGGTAGACGCTTGGCTGATTTTCCAGCCGTGTAAACTGAATCAAATCAAACAGATGCCAAAATGCTGTGTGAGGCCGTGTGAAGTGGCACTTACGTGCGAATAAGAAAAAATGATCACCCACCGTATAAGTGCCGACATGAAAACATGACGATCAAAAGTGAAAAAGATATTGTTCACAGTGAATCATTTTCAAATATCTTCGTTCTTCGGTGTGTATTTTGGTTTAAGTGCAAATTAAGTTTGCTCAGTGTTCTGTAACTGAACTTGACCTGACTGCTACAATGTCCTCAAGGGTCAAGAGAACCACGTTTGCACATGTGGAACAACTGAAATGGGACAATAAATGAAAGACGTTTCATAAAGACGAGCAGTCAAGCACAGTGTTGTCTCACATGCAGCTGATCGAACGGCGGAGTGACTGGAACAAAACGCATCGCACAGAGCATAAGTGAGTCTCTTGCTTGCGCAAAAAAATAATATTAGTTCAGTCTATCATATCCAAGGTCTCATACTGAGTGCTCATTAGTGCCCTGTCATTGAACCTCGACGCCTCCACATCTACCCGGCAACAAGAGATGTGGCAGTGCCCCCCAGTGTTTAATGTGGAAACTGAACCAGGCCTGAAGAAAAGCATTTGAACGGAAAAGAACATGAACAAGGTGCTGTCTTTTGGCCTAATAACTAAACAATGTCTACTCATAGCATTTCAAAGTATCTGTTTTGCGTGTTTGTTAATATTCCTTTTCAGTTTGGTTCAGAACGTAAAACAGGTTAGAGAAAAATATTAATGAAATGCAGAGAATACATGGAATTTTACCAGTAAGAATTTGAAGAAAGCATCCCTTTCTTTCTGATACCTTACATCAAATAAACATAACATACATTTCTTCACTGTAGGATTAGGGTTAACCCTAACCTCAGCCCCTTAAAAGAGTCCCAACAATGGAACAAAAAATACACTGTCCATAACAAGTAAAGAAAAACGAGCAGGACTATGTGATTGTTTTGATCCAGTCTCTTGCAACCATGGACATGTGTTCAATCTCAATGTTTCCGAACCAAAACTACATTTCTAGGTTTTTATCTCTTGGCTGTTTTCTAATCTCCTTTCACTTTTCTGGCTGTCGGTGTATACCTCTGTTTCCATGCTTTGGTTTGCGTGTGCTTGGTTGTGTTGTTTTTAAGTTTGAAAGCGTGTACGTGTGAATTTAAGTGTATTTTTCATGGATTTTTACACTGTTTGTTAAGCACTTTGTAACTGTGCGTTTTTAAAAAAGGCGCTACATAAATAAAATTAGCATCATTATATTTTGTCTTCCTAGTGCAATGTATTTTATTTCTAAATAATCAGTGTAATAATTTCCGCAATAGTTCCCCAGAGGATACAATATGAAATAAAAAGAAAACGGCGGCGTCTGTAGCATGTACGTTGTTTTTGTAATAACAGGTAGGGCTGCTTTGACTAAACTATATAACTCCTCAGAGGGGGAAGAGCAGTCGACATATAGAAGACAAACAGCCACAACAACAGGAGGCTGCCCACACACTGAATTTAAAAAAGAAATATTGATGCGATCAGTCAATTAGGAAGAGAAAGAAAAGATAAAAGCTGGCCATAAAAAAGCCCAAAAGAACAGACAATCAATATTAAAAGGACTTAAAAATGCACAATACACTTCCCTGTGATGGTGAAACATACTGATTCAAACCTATCTGGAGTCTAGGTTTTACCGCTCTACGAAATGAAGAACTGAGGGTTTACTCATTAAGGAAATGTGAGTCACGTTGGATGTCATGCATGTCCACAGTTGGTCTAATACATTAGCATTCTTTTTTATATCGACATAAAAATATTAAAGGCAAACCATGTAACATTTCTCAGAGAGTAATAAGAGTTAATGGAGAGGGCGAAGGACTTTAGTGAGAGAAAAAAAAAAAAGGAGTGATTGTTTCACAGCGATTATGCTCTAAAGCACACATAAACACACTCACACCATTACAAAACAGTCCTATGGGAATGTTCCGGAGCAGTGGTCTCCAGAGACATTCTTTCCAAAAGAAACTCCCCTGGACCCAGAATTCATCGTCGTGTTTTGTCTTGTGTCTTTTATGTCATTTTTTACTTGTTACACCTTTTAGTCTTGTTGCGTCTTTTACATAATTAATGACATTAAAGTGATAATTATTGTATGAGTCTAAATATTGTTTGTTTTTAAGGAAAATTTGGCTTTTAAAGACTGACACTATAAGACAAATATTTGCACAGTTTCAATCAAGTGGCAACAACCACGGCTAGAAATTGAAGCCAATGTGGAAGTATCTTCAAACGTACTACCACTGACTCCCGTTCAAAAAGGAAAAAAATTCTCTCTAGAAATACTGTCAATCATTTTTCCAAGCAGTCATTATGGTGTCATTAGCTTTATTTGGATGCTCTAGTAAGTGTACTGGCGGTCCTTTTGTAAACGATTCCTCATTTAATAAGATATTTGGGCTAAAAGAAGGCTTTGACTGACAGGTGTGATTGACAGCTCACTCACCTGCTGAGTTCATCTTTCAGAGGAAAAGTTATCTTTCCTGACTCAGTTTTACTGTAGTGTTACAGTACCGACGCTGTCAGAAGGTTTTGTTACCCAAATGTTTCATGAAGCCTCAGAGTTCTTAAGTATAACCTAATATAGCATAATATTAGCTAATGGAAGCATTAGCCTGTTAATGTGTTTAGATATTACTGTTATGTGTGTATTCTTAGTAGCACAACTGCAAGTAGTTCAAATTACTTGGTGGCATTTAACGTATTTCCTTGTTAGCTGGTGTTTTCTCTAAGCTAGCGATGGCATTCGCTTGGTTTCACCGTTCAGTCTTCCCCAGCTTCACCCTGGTGTTTAAATATGGCACTTTTGGCTCCAAAAAAGCACAACGGTGATTGCCAAAATGCCAAACTTGAGGCTTCAAAATGGCTGTCCACTTCTTTTATATGTCCTGTGGTTTCAACCCAGAAGGACTGGTCTACCATTAGACCAGTGGTTCCCGACACACACAGTCAGGGCTTCAGTGTGGATATGACTATGAGCTGTTCATCCAAAGAGTGACTTCTGACACTTAAATTGTTTCATTTGGATTTTTTAGAAACCTGTACTAACATACTGAAGAAGAGAACCTGTCGGCTGAATGGACTCTTGTAGCACATGCATTTTTCAAAAGATTATCTGAATCCAGCACCAGAGCTGAACCACCATACATTAAAAAGATTATGTCCATCACACACACATTTCGAGGAGGTAACATGTAGTCATGCTGCATTAGGCTGTCAGTTTTCTGCTCAGGGTGTCTGCCTGGAGCTGTACTCCAGGCTTTTCAGAATACCATTACTTTAAATGGTGTGCTTTTCATTCCTTACCTCATGGGAAAAGTTTTTGTTCGGAGAAAACCATATCTGGATGTATGCAACGCCATGAGTACATAAAGCACTGCACCCATGATATCCATCACTGCAAAGAACATTTAATACTGTTGACAGAGGAGAGCAGGCTCACTGTGGTTCCTGTTTCTATTATACCTCCAACTGACAGCTGCTTTACACAGCGATAAGCTTCATGAGATGTTTCATAATGTAACTTACATTTTTCTACTTTTCTAATACATCAACATTTATGTGATAGACATACTGCCAATTATATTGAGGATAAACAAAGCATTCTGCGATAGAACTGTGTGTTTTCTTTGTTAACTGTAGAAATAACCGCGCATTATTACTGGTCATATTATTAGCAAGCTGTGACAGAAAAAAAAAAAGTATATTTGTACGGAAGCTGAGCTAATGTTCCAATTCTCAGCGGGGAAATTGAGGCCGTCTTCATGTCTGTCTGTGATTATGGTGATGTTATCTATAAACACACAGCTCTGCCTCCACTCATACACCCCTAGGTTCAGTTTATCGCTCTGCCCTCAGATTCATTACCGGTGACAGTTACTCTGCTCATCATTGCATCTTTCATGAAAAGGTTGGGTGGACATCTCTAACAGTAAGACGTGACAGGCATCTGTTTCAATATATTTATAAAGCCCTTAATGGCAACATGTCCTCGTACATCACTTCCTTATTAAGTCGGTCCCAAAGTCATAATTTGACACGTTCAAGTCACTGGTTGAACGGCCGCCATGCAAACATTCAATTTGGGAGTACATTTGTTTGCTTTATACTTTACAACACACATTATGACAGAATTGTATCTATAGGTAGATTTAAAACTATCATTACAAACTACTGTTTTCAACTGTGGTAAGTAATCATTTTTATGTGCATTTATTCGGTTTTCAGTGAACTCTTGACGTCCATGACAATGAAATCCCCGGTATATTCCAACTTAGTTTACCAGTGTGCACTGACAGCGCTTTTCCACCAACATGGAGCGAGCGCCGTTCCGGTTCGTACACCTTGAACCTTTCAGAGCATTTCAACAAAAAATGGTTTGGAAAGTTGGTTCCCAGTTCCCAGGATCCAATACGTGGTGGGTTTTCGCCTCAACTGAAGTGCAGACTGTTGTGGCCGTGTCATATTCTTCAGGCTGAGAAGAGGATGGAGACGACAACAACAATGTAGAAGTCTGAGAAACCAGCACAAAAAACAATGTGCAATAAACCCAGTGTTTGGTGGTGATTTAGTATCTACTGAGTTTAAGGAAAAGCCAGAAAGAAAAAATAAGCAGGATGGCTTCACTTGAATTCAAGAACAAATGATGAAAGAACCTAAAAAAAAAACATAAGGATTAAGAAGACTAAAAAAAACAAGTGGAGCAAGACGGGGTAATATGTTACCTTATTATGATCTGTTGTGCACTGTCCTCCATTGATGACACATCCCTGATTAAAACGGTTCTGCTCAAATCTGGTGGAAATGGGAGCTGGTTCCCTTCACGGCACCAAAGTACAAGAACCAGAATTCATTTGGTGGAAAAGGCCTATGACGGAACTTCTACACCAAGTGGAAGTTAATGGAAGATAATCAGGTTCCAATGAGGTTATGTGATAACTTGCATGAGTCTGTTTGTCAGCAAGGTTATCCAGAAACCGCCGCATCGGTTTTAATGAAACTTGGTGGAAAAGGATGGGGCATGAGCCAAGGACCGATCCATTAAATTGGCAAAGATATGCCAATGCCCCACAATCCTGTAATTCCATTATTCAAGCACCTTATCTCATAATAATGTATTCCAAAAATGTAAACTTAATGAGTTCGTCCTTGGCCCATGCCCTACGTGTCCACCAGGTTTCATGAAAATCAGTGCAGTAGTTTTTATGTACGGCCGCTTTCAGACAAACATTAGAGATCTGTGGAGACTTGGTGGAGGTTCTACTTGAGCTGTAGTTGGTAATGTTTCAAGTGTTTCCAACACTGTATTGTACTGTATCTATAACCACTGCGAGGTTTCCTGGAAGAGCATGGCCAATATTCTTTTCAAGAAATTATTTGTCAAAGCAAGCGAAGCCTCTTTTACAGTTTTGCTTTTAAATAGAAAAACATCAAGTCAGAGCAGTTTATGCAAATGGATACATTACCTTGAGTTTAAGCAGATACATACAACGTCGGCTTTAAATTCTACATATAATGTGTAAGAATTATAAGCCTGACGACTCTCTTCTGTCTGTGCAAGGCTGAGCACAGAACCAAAAGCGTCACAGTTAGAACTTGTCTTTGAACAATGTCACTGTCTGGCTCCAGCTCGCCATTGTAATCTATAACAAATAGCACAATAATACATTAAGCTGAGAGGCGATAGCAGCATAATGGTTATTGTGCATTAAGAGACATAATCAAGAATCAACAGACTGGAATGCGTACGCAAGGTCGCTCCAAAGATAAAATTGTGCTTCGTTCACACAAAAGCTTTTTACGGTGTCAGCAATCCAAGAAGTAATTTCTGGATTTTACATTTACATTTACTTAATCTAAAGACAAACTGCACAATCTGTCCCGATGCATGCTGGGTATATGAAAATGTAAAAACAATGAATGTACTGCTCTCACTGTACTATATTCAGAATCAGAAAAACAACAAATGGAAGACTACAGGAGCGTAAAGGGTATCAAATATTAAAACATTAGGTCATCTGACTTTAATTTCAATAACCAGCCATTTTCTTTAGAGCTTTTTGCCCATATTTCCTAAAAAATCACTTGTCGGGAACCTGTTGGGCAGATACTGTGATGGCTCTATTTCTTTTGAGATTAGCTTGTATAGAGGGGACGTCAGTCCTATGCAAAACTATATCCTACGTTAAATCAAAAGACCCTTTAACTCACCCTCCAACGTGGAGCTGTAGCTCTGCTGCTGCACACTGATGTCGCCTTGGGCAATATTATATTTATTCACTATTAACTGGTTTTTAATAATAATGCACTTTATAAATACACTAGAATGGAAATTCTTTTTCATTTTCCTACATGTTCCTTGAATAATTAATGCTGTGCTGTATTTCAAACCGACGCAAGCGCTGGGTGTGTTTTCAGCTGTATGATTTTAATCCATTTACATACAGAACTATACCGCTCTATCTTGATCTATGTACCAATTCTCCTTTTTTTATTTACCTTGACCTCCGCAGCTTTTCCATGCTATCCTGTGTAAATGCAGAGTAATGTGTGTCAATACATCAACGCAGTCGCTGCGCCATAAGGCTTAACAGAAAAAACCCTCTTCAGCAGCATGTGATAGACTTGTTTTTGTCCAGTATCCATTATCCAAAACCCCGGATACTCCTGCATCATTAGCAGCTGGAGGGAATGTGCTTTACCTATGGCTATAAAAAAAAGCAAAAGCCACTGAGCTGGGTGTATAAAAAGGAGGGAGAACAAAGCGCCACCTCACCTCCACCTCCTCAAGACCAGGAGCAGGTATCCGCCTCCTGGATTCACAGTTTAGAAGAGGCACTGTTCCTCTCTTTCCTCTCATTTTGCCTTTTGACAGACATCTAATTCCAAACGCGATGATCAATTCACTTAAAAATGAAAATGATTTGGTTTCTCTCAATATGATTTTATGGCAAAAATATTAAGACTAATTCGTCTTTATTGTCACTTTGATTTGTTTTCATCTCTCCACGTACTGCACTTTCTGTCCAGGAAAATGCTTGTGTTCGTGGTTTGCATCTTGACATCTTTGCATCAAGTGCACTCTGCCTGTGTTGTGGAGGTGAGTACATCGACGCAACGACACATGAAAAACACCGACTTACTGGAAACAAGATCAGAACACCTAACACGTGTGGCAAGAATGTTTGTTCAAGCACAGAAACCGAGCACAGTTTCTATTCTGTAAGCTTTTTAATTGTACTCTGCTATAGTTAATGCCTATTGTAAATTGTACTGATTGTCATATATTGTCAGGGTAAGTCAGGCCGATATGAAAATACTCAGTAATACTCTGCAATGAAGGAGAGTAAATTACCTTTTAGACAGACAGCTGACGACGATTAAATTAACACCTTTTTGTGGTCAATTAAAGCTAAAAGTCAGTCTGGTTTCTGGTAGTTTACTCATTATCAGGAAAAAATTCTATTCTTTATTCCTTATTATCATTAGTTATT
>JAPQRN010000009.1:2844188-2855458 GCA_037367275.1 Coranthus polyacanthus | reverse complement strand
ATAAAGATACTGTACATAATTCATATTGAGCAGGATTGAGTTCAGTCTATTGGTCCGGCCTCCAAAACAGTCCCAACTTCTTATGTGGCCCCTTCAGAAATTTCATTGCCCATCCCTGCTCTAGCTCTGACATTGGCTACATTCAGTCTATATCCATAAGAATAAACCATTAATACAGCTACTTTCATACATACAGGATAAGACAGACATACCTCGTTCTAAGCTGAGTTATTACATTATATAGCATGGAATGAGTACCATTATTAATGATGTTTTCATCCAGTCAAAGTACATATTGTCACAGCTTGAACACGGTATATAATGCATGGGGTGTCTCTGTCATCACTCTGTTTCCAGAGCAAAACTAGAAAACCAGTCAATATTTTCCAATAAACTCGCTAGAGTTGATCAGTTATCGTCGTCCGTCCGCCCATGTTGTCCGTCATGCCTTTTGTCGTCATCGAATTTGATCAAATCTTACGAGGAGCGTCTCTAAAAAAGGGCTTTTTAAATCGATATCAATGGTTTGTCTTGGCTTTGGTTGAGAAACTCCTCTGGACAAAGTTCAATGAAACTTTGTCTTTCTTGTGTTTGTGGGATTTAGGGATCCTCGCCCCAAGTAATTCTGATGTTCATCATTAATTCATTAAAATATTATATATATATGTATAGTTGCAATATTTTGGACCACTATTATTAACATATCTCTGTACACAAAATCTGGAAAAGCTAGAGCAGATAATAAATAAACTACACCCAAAACTTAGTAAAGAAGTCCACTGGGGACCAACTCATTTTAGCTCTCCACGTTGATAAGATTAGAATGACAGGGAAAACCTCGCTTGACAAATCAAAATGTTATTCAAAACATATGAAATATAAGATTTTATGAACTAGATACTTATAGTAACCTTTGTACACCAGCAGATGGCTCCGTTGCACAACAGTCAGATATTCTGCTCATATCTTTTTCTTCTTAATCCTAAATTATTTACTGTATTTGCTCCTCTTTTAATCAGAGGTTCATTAATGTAATAATCACATTAATAATTGCATGTATTTTTACAGTTATTCATACCCATGTGAATTTTGTGAATAATATATTACGATGTGTTCAAAATTTTAAGGTCATCTCCAGACTGATGATTTGATTTGTGATGATTTCCTTTTTCCCCCTTTTCGATCAAAGGCTCCTGCACAACTTTGTTTTCAATCTAACGCAACAGCACCAATGGCTGTTAAGGCGTGTAGGTTATTACTTAACCACTGAGGTTGGTCCATCATCTCCATGCACTGTCCACATAAAGCGGAAGGTCTGACAGTGTGACAGTAACAGAAAAACAACATGTCATGTCATGTGAGCTGGATGATTATAGTAATCCACTAAGTTGGAGATATCCAGTATTTGAGATCCTCATACTAGTGTAGTAATACCAGTACTGCTGTTATGAGCATAATTACTGCATTTAGATATGCAGGTGAGCAAAAGTAAATCCACAAAGTACACTTAGCCCATATCTCGTATCAAGTGTATCATAATAAGCAATCATTAAATATAGTAAAAAGGATATTTTAACCTTTAAAGTGTTGCGGAGTGGTCACATAAAGTACACGTAGCTCTTTAATTCTTTGGTACAGTCACTGAGTAAATGTAGGCTATTACTTTCCACCCCTCGTCCACATCGTAGCCTGTAATTCTTTGGACACTTGCCTGCAAATGCATATTTTGTTTGCCCACTCACTATGTATTATTGTTTCAGTATCTATTTACGCTACGGTCTTGTGATTTTGAGACGCATGCACATTACAAATATTTACATTCTGAGCTACTTTAAATCTGATTGAATAGCCTTATATCACCATGTAGCACAAGCAATGATGCATACCTGTACATGTTAGGTGTATTTAATTGTGCTGTAGTTTACTTTCCCTGGAGTGAAGTTTTGAAAGCAGGGATTGAGCTCTTCACGGATGGTTTATTCTTCCCCTCGTGGACTGTTTACATACTGTGGTGTTATGAGCTGCTTGGTGATTCTGTAGGTCGGTTTGTTGTGGAAGGAAAAAAAAAAACCTGAAAAGGGGGCGTTCCTTGTCTGTCAGTGATAAAGCAATTAGGTTTGATTGACAACACGGTCTGTTTAGCCTGTCGCGCGCTCGTGAGACACAACTTTATTCATTAGAAACAAGTTCTGTGTGAAGGTTCGTGCGCGAGCTCTTTTTTTTTAATGATGTTATATCATAAATAGAGTTTATTTAAGGCGGAATAACCGGTGGTTTTCGATATTGACGGTTCAAGGAATGAAGTCCCGTCCTTCTTCGCTGCCCTTTCGACAGCTGGCGAAGCACCGAGTGGACTTCGGCTGTGAAAACTAACTTCACCCTCGTAAGCTAGCGAGTGTGGTTAGCTATAGCTGGCTAAGTAGTTAGCATAACTAGCTCAGCTCGGCTCGGCTCGGCTCGGCACAGACGCCGAACGGTAGTCTGGCTACTCTCAGCCGCAGCAACAACTTAAAAGAAGACCGTCCGACCCACACATGGAGCGACGGGGTATTACAAAAGGCAAGTATATGGCACTAATGTACGTGAGTTTTCTGAGCGAGTTCCTTGAAACGATAACTTAACATGCTGTTAACGTTTATTAACTTGTCCAGTAATGTCACTGCTACGCTGAAAAGGGTGTGTTATTAAAATTACCAAAGGAATGAAACGCAACATTATGAAGCGGTCTGTGGGAATGGAGTCTTTTGACGACATTCAATCTACGGGAAATACAAAAGGCCCATGTTTATAATGAAGCACTTCCTCTGTGTGCGTTTTTTTTATCATGCTGCATTTACGATGACAGCGTTCACTGATTGTAAGTTAACATCCGCTTTCAGTGCATGCGAAATGTGACTACTGGACGCTTCAGCTTCACGCCTTCATGCGTATGGGCTTATTTAAGGACGGCAAATAGCTATTACAAATGTCATGTCGCTTAATATGATGCTAATCGGCGTGGTTTCTCTTCACAGCGCACAATGCACGGGGCAAGCCCCTCTGTCTATAGGAACCTGACAGATATGTGCTCCGAGAGATGATATGGCAGGATTTCGTTCAAATGTTACAGCGAGGCAATAGGCCAGGCAGGAAATTGGAGTAAAGCTGAAACAGAAGGCTTTGCTACCCAGCAGCTTGGCAGCTTGTGTGAATATATGCGCTAAGAAGTGCCTATGGCGGAGTTCGGGGAGGACGGCAGCCTGCCTCCATTGAATGTTGGGGATACGGCCGTGCCCAGCGACGAGGCAGCTGGCAAGACGCATTGCGAAGTGTCGGTCCTCAACGGAGACTGTGGGATATCGGAGAATATGGTCGGCTCCGGATCCCTGGTCACACCTGGCAGCCAAGCCGTGGTAGAAACTGCCAACACCTCTGTCGGGTTGGATGGCAAATCAGAAATACCACGCAGGAGCAGCATTATTAAGGTAGGCATTGAAGTTGCAAGTCTGTGTTTTTACCGTTCATTCTGGTGAGCTAGCACATCTATTCTGCACATTAGGGTGTTGGAAGTGGAACAGTCTGACTAGATTTAATTGGTCTCTTTTCAGTAACCTCGTACATGATGTGATTTCACCTAATATTCTCAGTTAAAGGTGTTTTTATACAATACAGTCAATCATCATCATGGCTCATTCTGTGCTTCGTATGCATATGTTGAGTAGATTTTGTGCAGCGCAGCTTATTCCTTATATTCCTTATTTTTTCTTTAAATAATATAGATATTATATATATATATAAAAAATAACATGAAGGGTGACCACATGAGGAAAATAAACTGATGATCTACAGTAAAGTACAGCAATAAAGAAGTGAGGTATCATATCAGGAAATTATATTTCTGCAGCTCTTATCTACCTTAAAATAATTTGTATGTGGTAGAAGGAATGGGGATCAGTAATGCAGAAATTAAATCAAACAGTTAGAGAAGAAGTAAGGCAGAGGATTGAAGATGCACATGACTTTTGTAGCTGTTGAGACAAATACAGATAAACAGGTAACGGTTTTATAGCTAAATATAACGGTGGATGAAAGTGCAAGGAGGTGCAGAAAATGAGTCAAAATTGAGTTTAAAAAAAAAACAAAAAACGAAGCGCTGCACTTGAGAATAAGTGTGTGTCAATAGAGTAGTGGCATATGCACTTAAGTACTGAAAGAAGCAGATGCTAATGATATGTGCAACATGCAGGTGGTTAGAGTTGGCCCAATAGTGGAGTTTTACAGGCAGATATATTGCAATAGTTTTGAGCATGGGAAAAGCCAATAGCGATTAATTGGCCAATATCACCCCTGATCAATTAGTTTGAGTTTGATGTTCAGTTTAACAGTTACGTGGTTTTGTCACAAAGTGACAGACCGTTGATTTTAGACATGCATAGTACATTTCTGTGTTAAAACTCAGGGGGTAGCGATGATATCTGCTTTTCGCTGCACTATCGTTATTATGTCAGTCTTAAAAAAATCCACTATTGGTCGGCCTCAATTTTATATTATGCTCTGTTATTTATATTGTGTCGAACTCACCAAACTCTTTTATGGCGACTTTTTTTGTCATTTGAGCACTTTGTGCTCAGCATTCACACTGTGTGGAAGAAGAGAAAGGCGACACAAACAAATATGGAGGAGAGTGAATATGTCACAGTACAGGGTATTTCTGAACAGAAGTAGTGGATCGACCAGTAGTGGATTTTTATAGACTAATAGTTTGGAGCAGGGAAAAGCCAATATAACCCTTTTGACATTGAAAACACATTATGCATGTCTGAAATTAACTGTCTTTCAAGTTATTAGAAACCAGATATGTTATAACTCAACAACTATGTCAAAGTAATAAATACCTACAGTAAATAAATAAATCTGAAACAATGAACATCAAACTCAAAGTAATTGATCAATAAATATGGAACTTTATTTTATTTAACCTTTATTTAACAAGGAACGACTCACTGAGATAAAAAAAAAAAAAATCTCTTTTACAAGTGTCCTGGCCAAGACAGGCAGCAGCACAGTTTATAAGGGTTAGAGTTGCAGCCATACATACAAACATACACACAAACCAACATCAACAAATGTTCATCAGTCTTCAAAATACAAACAAATCAGGTAAAACATCTACAGCCAGATGTTTCTGCCTCCAAGTCATTTAAAACTTAACAGCAAACTAACTGTAAAAAAGCTAGGTGTCAGTGATTTTTATCATTTGCGTTATTAACTAATTCAAGTAATTCAAGTTTAGCATAATGACTCATCCCCGTAAAACTGCTAGTATTCCTGAAAAGAGACACACTTTTCATGGTTATTACATTAATTGGTGTCTCTAGTTCTTTTAAACCATTTCTTAACTGACTTTTTCGGACAGTTACTGTATTGTGATTATATACAGTAAAAGAAGTGATACAAGCCTCTATAAGCATGGTCAATCTACACAGTACAGTTTTCAAGTCATATAGTTGCGCTAGATGTATGTTTATGCGTTTCTTGAAGGTGGGGATAGTTGCGAATTCTCTAATTGTACAATTCCCAAACACTGCACACACTGTGTCAGGACAATTAGTAGTAGATGATAATAAAATGCCTTGCCTGGAGCAGACTGTGCAAAGTGACTGCTGGGAAATTGTCTTAACACAATCAAATGTGTCAGAGATTGAGGTTTTGATGTCTCTGAATGTTTCATCCCTTGAAAAAAAGCATTTGTTTATTGGAGCAGAATCAGTTCAACTTTCATTCTGTTCATACAATGCTGATGAAGTACTTTTGCCATTTTAAAAACCGTGAGAAACTGTAGGTTGTTGAGAATGAAAGCAGTCTTATTGTTGGTGCTGCGAAGGTACAGAAAGTGACTTAAGTCTTTCCTCTTCAGAAGAGATCAGAATCAGTTTATGATCCCGTGGGGAAATTTCTTATGTTACAACTGAGCAAATAGACAAAATCACACCAATGATGAATAATGTAACACATACAGAATGCTTGTCAAAAGTATAATATATCTAAGCAACTATATAGTGGTAAACAGTGTTATTGCATATGTGAAAAGCCTTTTGCAGTCAGATGCAGATCCTGGCTGCTTTTCCATCATTTGCAAGTGATATACATACATTTATTTGATCTCATTTTTTTTCTTAGTACTTCTCGTGAGCTTTGCATTCGGCTTACACATCTCGTGGGTATGGTTGACTGCAATATTGCTTAAGAGGTACTGGAGATGATGAGACTTCCTCACATTGCATCAATTTATGTTGTAAGCCTCTGAGACATTTTTCTGGAGCTAATGTCAGCAACTCTGTAATGTAAGTCTTGCCTTTGCTGCTGGAGCTGTCTTTAATGTCAGTCACTGTAAAGGAACAAGTCTGAAGATGGTGAAGGGGGAGTTGCATGGGTTTACGGAACAAAAGCGTCATTTTATCTCCAAATCAGCTACACTATCTGCCTACAGAAAATACATAAATCCAGAAAAAAACCATCAAAAGCAGTGTGAAATGTATGCCTGTTATGCCTTTTACGTCTGGTTTTTAGAGGTTAGTAAAACAGAGGTTATTGTTATTGCACTGCCTTTACTGTGAAGCGCTGATAGTGGCCAGCGTGATGCGTTTGAGTGATTCAATACCATGTGCAAAAATCAATACCATTATTAGGTCTATAATTTGATCCTGCAGCGGGATATCTCTGCCTTCAGTATGAGGGTTTAGCTGCTCACCTTTTCCTCCGCAGTTTTTACAGGCAACACATTCTTGGCACATTGTGAACGTTGAACTTTGACGTGCCCTCTACCTGCAGATTGATGGGGGTAATATTGACATTTCTGTCTTGTAAAGTTCCAAGTAATCTCTCACTACACAAGGACCTGTCTCACTTAGCAGGCTGTTTGAGTGCGATTTATTTCAGTGGGATGTCTAATGTCGTGAGCGATAGACTCTTGAGAAAAAGAGAGATAGCAAGCTTGGTGAAGCTTATTTAAATAAGGGAAATGTCAGTGCACATTTCTGGATGTTTTTTTTTTTTTTTTTTTTTTAAGACAATGAAAACACAACAAAACAAAAATCTATTGGTAGAGAAGAAACAGGTCTTTTAAATAAAACTGCCACTTGACTATTTTCTTGCTGTTCCTGTCAGGATTAGGGTTCCTGTCTTGTCTGGTCCAGAGGCTTCCACATGGTAGGCTCCTGCAGACAACAAATAATTCAGAGATGCTCAATGATCTAAATGAAATGAAGGCCATATCAGAATACACAATGAAAGCCATTGTGATGAGGCATGTAAAATAAGAACATCAGGTCAGTTTGAAATACTTTTGCAGTGTCCACATAGCAACACAGCACACAGATGGATAAACATCCAATGAGTCACAGCGCAGCAGATGACTTCCGATAAGTTGGAGCCAGAATGAACGTCATGTCAAGTTAGTATTATGAGAACACGGGTCGTTGCTGAGGTTGTGGTTGATGCAGGACGTGGACTTCATATTTCACAACGCAGTCTTAAGTCGTAGCTTGAAACTTGTTGGCACTGTTGGGAAGGTTACTTTTGGAAGGTAACGGTACAGTTTACTAATTACTCTGCTTATTTGTTACCTTGCTGCAAACTGGGAACCCCTCCTTATGGTGGTGGAAGTGTTTGAGTGATCCTAGGAGCTATGTTGTTGAGGGGAATTTGGCTCTGGTAAGGTGGTGGTCCAGCTGACAGGTCAGACTAAGAGTGACTCAGAAGACCCTTATAATGACAAAAATCGAAGAACCAGTTACCTTTGTCTGGATCAGGGACACCGCCCCACATTGGAGCCAGGCCTGGGAAGGGGTACCTCGGTGAGTGCCTGGTCGTCAGGCTTTTTACCATGGGACCACCACCTGCAAGAGGGGTCTGGTGCATTGTGGATGGGGCACCTGACGTGGTCTGTATGATATGCCAGTAACTTTCATTGATACTTCTATACTCTTTGACACTGGCTGTCTTGTGCTGGGAAAATTCTTGGGTCCCACAAAGAGGATAGTATGAGCTGTATGATCACTTAACCGTGTTTACAGTTGAGCACAGCGGAGTGCGCTGTGGTCCTATTGGTCAATGTCACAAAAGTGTCAGAATCTGCTGTGGATGGTAGGTGTCCCAGAAGCAGAATCTTGGTTGTCGTCTATTATGATGCACCACGTGAAATAAAATGGTCGATTTTCCTGCCCGATGTCCCTTTGTTGTTCCCCACATGAACCAATCCCCTATGTCAGTTGGAATGGATCGACTGATATTATGTAGTCTGACCCTGGCAAAACATTTTGATTGGTAACTGATTTAATGACATATTTTCCTCTGTAACTCTAGGGTTAGGGTTAGGAATGAATTTCCCTACGGGGACAACAAAAGTGAACTACAAAAAGAAAGGAAAAAAAGCATATTCCCAACATGCTTATTGGTACAAGAATATTTATATATCTAATTTCCAAGTAATGCTACTAAAACACAAACAAACAGAAAGTTCATATTTTCAATTCACTGAAGTGATTTGAACTTTTCTGTGCCTCACTGGCTGTCGATGGGGCAGTTATTGTGGAGACAGATGGAAATATGTATATCATTTCATGTTATTTTATGTTCCTCCACATGGATGCAGTCAGGAAAGGTGCATGAAGGCAACACAAAAAAACAGGAGAGTAAATGCAACAGAACGGGGTGAAGAACCATTTCTTCATTGAATTTACTGAACAATTGCTGTATTGGGATATACCGTTGCTATGATATAAAATTACATATACCACGATAGAGAATTCTGGCCATATCACCCACCTCCAGACAGATTTAACATTTTACTTATTACATTTAAGAATTGTGAAATTTAATCACAACTGTGAAATGCCATTAACAACTTCTTTCCTTTTCATTTAGAAAGTTTCCATTTGAAGTCATTCAGCATTCACGTCGGACAGTAATGGTTGGAGATTAGATTTTCTATAGCCTTAATGTAATGCAAGTCAGTTTAATGCTTAATATTTATACTGAATTAATCGGTATGTACATATTCATATCATATATATCATTCTCTAAAGGGAAATTATACTTTAAGTTTATCCAGTGTTTGGTGCAATGTGTTACAGATAGCTTCCAAACACTTCTGCAGTCTGTTTAATCTTGGTCAATACTTAGTGTTACGTACTGTAGCCTACAATACATTTGTCTATGTCAGCTTCACCGGAATGTGTGCAGTCATTGTGTCCCCTTATTTGCATTTTTATAGACAGATTGTAGGGCTGAATGATAAATTGTACTTTTAAATATTAAGACAAAAAACAGAAAAAGTTACAGGAGACCTGACACAATGAACAATATTACTGTGGTAATGTAGTAATATTGTTCATTGTTGCATGTCCCCTTTAAGTAGGATTAATAAACGTGGTTATGCAAAGAAAAACTTGAAAGCCCAACTCAGAACTTCCTACATGAAAGCAAAAGCAAATCACATATGCAGCAAACGGTGCCTTTTTTCCCTGCATGTTGGTATTCTTGAAAGCAGTCGTGTTTGTTTCTGACAGCAATGACTGACTGACTATTGCGCTGATCGGCAGTTTTGAAGGGCCAGGCCAGTGTTAAGGAGGTCCAGCAGCAGCCTGTTTCACGCCATCAGGCAGAGCCCATAGTTCTTGTTAGATGTTCCTCTGAAGTGATGGGAGGATGTGGCTGGGGCAACACTAACCACATTCACATAGTAGCAGCTGTACTATGCAGTGCTTCAGAACAGCCCGATTTCTGTCGAAGATGTGGTAGCGGTGTGGGTGTGTAAGCATTTGGGGGGATGGGGTGGGAGCACCGCACATCTAAAAGACATGTTGAGATGAAAGAGAGACTTTCCGTAACAGTGCAGCATATTCCACTTCCCCATTGGCAATATGTTCAGAGTCACATTCTAACAAAAAACATGGAAAGACACACTGACTGTACAAAAAGCAACATTTTGAAGCAATTGTTGTGTCATGTTGAGCTTTGAGATTCATATAGGGGGAAAGTATTAAGCACTGGACTGGTTTGAGAAATATCTATCGGTGTTTTGATACATTTGACCCCATTACACGATAACAGTCATGATTTTCAGTCAACCGCAATGTATAGCCACATCCTCTACTACCTGATTTGAAACAGCCAGATTATAAGCCTACAGGGTGTGACTCAAAACATTGTGGGTGGAGATGCCTTCTTTTCAACTAGTCTCTATCAAGGAGATAGTGTTTTGGGGTTTGTTTCTTTGTTAGCAGAAATATTAAAAAAAACAAACTAACAAATGAATGAAGCCTTCGCTAGATGTCCTAATCACTCCACCCGTCTGAATCCACGTTCTGAAAAATTCTTTTACATTTACACACACATTACCATTCCCACCAAGTCATCATCTCTCAACTGCAATAGGTGTCAAAATAATTTTAGTATTCTTTTATGCATATCACTCAGCTTTAGTCATTATATAATGAAATTTCATGGTTTTAAATTATTCACCTACCTTCTAAATACGAGGAGTCAGAACGACTTACTGCATCGCTCTTCATCGTAACTGTAAATAAATCAACCTACAGACATTGCAAATATTCCTTCCAATTAATGAACTCTTTATTTAAATTGCTATTGCGTGTCATTACATTAACTGAATATTATTATTTTTAATCGGTAAACTGCATTTGGTCTCCTATAACCGCCAACCCCCAACCTATCTGTGTCATCTCATTTATGATCACACATGACCCAGACCACTGTGTTTTATCTGCCTTCAATCTGGCTGTAGGTACAAACTACCCCTGTGCAGGAGCTTTGTTCCTCTTACAGCCATACAGCCTTTAAATAAGCAACTCCCCTTTCTTGCTAGAAGTAATCCAAATCTGTGGTGTGTACAGAGTGTTAATCGATTTCCTTGCCTCTGTTGTGTGACCCTTTTAATTAAGTGTTTGTCTGTGTTATGTATGCATCTAGTGTGGAAAAGTTTCCTCTTTAAGGAATAAAGGAACAAATGCTTAGCAGTTACTGTGGAGCTTTTACTGCACAGAAAATGTATTTTCATGAACCTATTCTTCTCTTCTTCTGTGTTGCACAGATTACAAATTTGTTTTGTTAGTAAAGTGAGTTAAAATGAACGTTAGCTGAGTAGGAAACCTAGTGCTTACTGTGGGCTTTCTAATTTGTCTATAATGCTTCATGTCCTTCAAGGAATAGTAAGGAAATATATATATATATATATATATATATATTAAAAAAAATAAAATATTGGGAGA
>JAPQRN010000009.1:2827363-2844088 GCA_037367275.1 Coranthus polyacanthus | reverse complement strand
ATATATATATATATATATATATATATATATTAAAAAAAATAAAAAATTGGGATACATAGATATGTATGTGCTAAGTCACTTTCCCAGAGCATGAATAATAGCTGTGTTTACCAGAATACTATTTGAAAGTCTCTACTTGAGCAGTGTATTGTAGCCATGTTGTCTGTGGGTGGTTGGCGGCAGGAGAAATAATGAGCCTGTGGCTTCGTCTCTCCACCTCATGTCTCACCTCACATCCTCTCTAACAAAGAGGATCTTTTCTACAGTTTGGTAAATGCCACTTTCTCACTGTTAGAAAACAAACTGAGATTGTGATATCACCCTGTTAAAAGGGAACAGTATGGTTTTAATTATGGTGGACCAGCAGTGCTGCGAGTCCAGTTTTTTTTTCTACGGGAATAAACAGAATGGTTCATAATACTCAGTCAGGCAGAGTGACAATTCAGTCTGGCCAAGAGATCACAGCCAGATTATTGCATTTTGAAGAGTTATCATTAGAATCACATATTTCATACATTCATTTTGATATGCAGGATCTTAAGTAGAGTATCTATAAAAGCATTAAAGTTAGAGTGAAAGTGTAGAGAAACATTTGTAGTACAGATTGGAGGAAGCACTGGGGAAGGTTTTATTATTATATATATTTATATAGTTGGGAGTTAGATACTCCTTGAATTTACTCTTAAATCTGACTTGTTCTGTATTTGTATTTATATACTACTCGTGATGAGATTATTTTTTTTTACAACTTTAACATAATAAAAGTCAGTATAATACTCAATATTTACTTTGAATCAATGTGTGTGTAAATAGGGCTGGACGATAAAATAATATTTGATAGATTTGTAGCGATTGTGAGGTTAGTTTGTGTATTTTTCACAAGACATATCATCGTGCATCATATTTTCCTCATGTTGTCCTGGCCGAACAGAGATCCAATGCAGTGTCCTGCTGTTGTCTGACTGGTCACTGAGGCTGTGCTTGTTTCAGGCAGCTTGAAGTAGCATCCACTCACTCACCTGAATAAATGTTTATCCACTCATCAGCTCAGGTGTCGCAGCTTTACAGAAGTGCTGGGTGCCTCACTCAGTTATTTAAAATGTACCTAAAATGACTTTGCAGAGATTACAGTTCTGCCAAATGACTGAGGTGCTTTTACAGCCTTAGTGTTGTATTAATATTTTACTAAAGCACTGATGCACAGACAAGAGAATGCATATGAAAACTGTTCTGAGAGAGCTTAGTCACTTCAGTTTCTGATATGTTAGAACCTTCAGCGACTGATCGTACACACCTCTGACATGTCAGTCATATTTAAATATTATTTTGGTGATATATTTTAGTGTGTGCTAATATTCTCATATTAATTGTCTTAAAATTCTCAACGAAGTTCCTGTTTTTTCTGCCTCTAATTAAAATGAAGAGGTATTTAGTATTCCTCTTGCCTCAGAACTGTCTTGTGTGGCTGTTCAACCTTGAGCAGCTCCTTGGATGAATCAGCTAATGATGATTTTTCAGTCATTTCAATTTTGGCTGTGGAAATTTTTATCAGATTGGCAGCTAATAGACTGCATTAATTTGACTTGTAGTGCAGGCAGTGCTTGCAGCGTGCCAATGGCCTGAAACCATCTCATCACAGATGCCTCATCAGATACTGAGTTGTGCTGATGATGTTTATTCTTTTCTGTTGTTTATCTGAACTGTGCCATGGCAGCTTTGCGCCCTGTTTGAGTTCTGATTGTAATTTTTACATTTAATTAAAAAATATCATTTTCAGCAATTGGCAGTGGTGATTATGTGCTAAATGTGTGCTGTAATGCATGTGCTAGTACTGCTTTGTTCATGACTGTTACAGCTGTTATAATTATAGTATAGTTAAAAATTCTACATTTTATTCTCAGTAGACAGTAACCAGGCCTTAGAAACTGGGTGTCACTTCATGTTTTATGGCTCATGTTTTGAGCAAATCTGCAGTGAACCAAAATGCTTCAGTGTGAGTCTTCGCTAGGACCAGGCATCTTTCAAAAATGTGCAAGACTGCTACTCACATGGATACCTTGGCTTTGATACTGCACTACAATACTTTTTTGGATACCATTTTTCCATTTTAACAAAACAACCTTTACCATGATTTGAAGCCATCTATAATATCACAACATTTAAATGTGACATCATGACTTTACAGCTGCAGCAAAAAACTACACAAAGTTATGCATGTTAAAGTGAATGAACCGAATGCTTTTAGTGCTGACAGACTCTAAAGGATCACTATAAACTGACTGAAGACGATCCTCCAATCTTAACAAAGACAGGTTGTGTGTGACAGGATGCCCCACTTCATGTTAAACTTAAATGCGTGTTAAAGATTGTCTAGTGTTTAATTCTACATGACAACCTTATTGCTCACCAATGTATAATTAAAAAAGCGAATGTTCCAATATTAAAATTGACAACCGGATGTCTACCTGAAGAACGAGTATTCAAATAGTCGGGTCCAGCCCTAGTTGCAATGTAGTTATTGCACATGTATGTATAACTTTGATAAAGAAAACTATTTTATGTGATGATAAACAGATGCAACCTCTCTGAAAGTCAATGATTTAAGACTACAAAGACAGTTTGAAAAGTAAACCATATACAAGAAATGTAGTAACTGAGGGGAATTCGTTTTCATTTTAGGTTCCTTTTTGAACACATCTTAAACACATATCACATGACATTCACATACACTGGGCGTGTGCGTGCCGGTATAAACAGGAAACCAGAATTGTTGGAAATTGCTCAACACTGCCAGCAGAGACAAAAGGGATAGAAACAGCAATAATTTGGTATCGAATCAGTCGGTAGTTGAGGCTGCTTTCTTGTCTTTCAGAAAGGTTCATATGAAAGGGGTTTGACGACTCAGGGAAGAACACCTAATGACTGATGAACTGTTTTGAATAATAAAAACAAAAAAAAAATTCAAATTGCGAATCCTCCAAAACACAGAAAAAAAAATAGACTTAATTTTTTGGCCATATAACTGAGCCCTAAGACAATATAAATGTCCTCCATCAGAGATTTTGCCGTATCATATATACCACGGTGGGAATGAATCTCCTCCTTCTATCTGAAGCAGGCCCATCATAGGGATCAGGAAATGATGTGCTCACAGTGAAATGAGAAATACTCTCGGTGATGATTCAAAATGTCATCGTGCTCCGCTCGCTGGCTGACATTTTCTCAGTCCTTTTAAATATTTTATCCACGTTAGCCATAAAACTGTTAAAATGAACCAGTGGTAGAAGGTTATATGGTTACGGTTAAGGTTGGAATACAGCACAAATCAACAGGTGGCACACGGTAGTATCCACAGGCCAGAGATAATTCATGATTTACACCACATTATTTTTTATTTTACTGCAGTGTATTAGACACTTTGAATGGCAGTGTTGCTTTTTAATGGGCTATGGAATAATGGCTCCCCCTATTCACTATCCAGTTTTAAGAAGACCACAGTAATAGCTTTTTCTCTGAAACCTTTATAGGATGGCAACTGAGATGTTCAGTGTATGCATGTTCAGTACATGTGTGTAAGCAATGAGATCCTATTAACTGACCAGCCTGGCTTCATAATGATACGAAAAATAACCCCTATCTTTGTTGCTATAGAGTTTGCCCTTAGGCAGTGTCAGCAATTTAATAATATGCCCAGTGTGTAAAGGAACACATTAATATTACTAAATTAACAAATGAAATGGGTCTGGTGAATTACTCAATCAATATTTGGAAATATGAGAGTCTCTTTTCTGAAGCCTAGAGCCAAAGAACAAAGCCATGATAATGTAATGTATCATTGTAATGTCGGACTGCACCACAGACACACACATTGGGGGAAAACGGTAGAATAGGTAATTGGTACTCAGGGCAATATTTTTTGCATTATGGTAGATTGTCTTTGGCTCTCTTTCAGTATACATTTAGAGGAATCATTCTGAGGCTTCACCATTTACAATGAGGACTGGGTTATAGTTTCATGAATCCTTGACAATGTGGACAACATATTACCTAATCCTTGCACTCTCATTTGTGCTAGGTTACTGCTGCTGCATTTTATTTTAATGTACTTGTGTGCTTATCTAAACAGCTATATTTTTCTATTAAGTATTTGGCCCTTAGAGGTCAGATAATCAAGAGACTGAAGACTGCTTCTTTGTTTTTTTTGGTTTAGCCATATGATGAAAGTGACCTACAACCATTAGGACTAATTGTTCCACTTAACAGCTAAGAGGGGAGGCCAAGCTGCCAGGATTTATTATCCAGCCAGCAGCCCACTTGAAACGTACTCATATATTGTCTGAATATTCGTTGCACCTGAACGAACAGGGTGATGATAAATGGATGCAACCTCTCTAAATACTGAAAATCAATGATATAAGACTACAAAGACAATTTAAAAACTGAAACAATATACAAGAACTGTAGTAACTGAGGGGAAATAATTTTCAGTTTAGGTTCTGTTTTAAAGCTACGTCCACCTTTTTAAAACAAAAACTCTCCATCTAGACAAGTGTTTTAGCAAAGTTTCTGAAATTTGAGTAGTGTGGACGCTAGGTCTAAACATAGCAGAAGTTATAACATATTAGTGTGGACATGGCTTGACTTTGTGTTGATCTATTTTCACTGTTAACTTTTAGTCATAGGGACAGTTTATTTTTCTGCTCAGGAAATGGTAGAGATTTGAAAGTTGACTCTGTGAGTAGTTGCATTCTTCACACATTATTTGACCAGCGACTCCTATCATATGGTGGAGAACAGCAGCAGCTGGGCTCTTATTAGGTTGAAGCTCCTGTGGGATTTGACAGCAGTGGAGAACAAAAAGACTCCCTATACTAATTTAAATAAAATAACATTCTCTTTACTGGAAAATTATCTGTTTGCTGATGTGTAAATGCTTTAATGCACCACAGCATGTACTGGGTACGTGTATTCACCTTGAAACCTTAACATGTATCAGTTCATTACATTGTTATCGTATACACACAAAACTGTGTAAAAGTATAATGTAAAGTTGTGGTTTGTTATGTTGTGGTATGCATAGTTTTTAAGTTAGAGTACTGTACAGCACTAGAGAAACAAAGCATATTGACTAATATCAAATGGTTTGACAAAATTAATTTGCATAAATGCCCATTTTTAGTAACAATTTATCTTACTCTACTAGGTCTGTGGTGTATTTTCACGTATTTAAGATGACATGCTGTGACAACTATGTTGAATTATCACCAGCCTAAGAAAAGGGGTAAAGAAAACAGTGGAGTTCATGTGTATTGTGGTATATGCTAAGCCTCATGAAGTTAATGACGGTCCATCTGTGTGTGGTACGTGCTGGGTGTCACGCGAGACCAATTTATTTTTATTTATGGGTCACAATAAATGAGCAGCATGCGCCTTAATGAGTTAGAGCCATAGAATCCAAAAAAAAAAATCATTATTTGAAGTGAGATGGATCGTTTACCTTTTATGTTGGATTAGTGAAGCTGTGACACCATTAATGATGACCATGTTAGCACAGGTAGTATGAACAGAGTGATACTGCTCGCGAAACAGATGCAAGTTGTCTCGCTACTTCTGTTAAGAGTAAATCACCCTCCACCGCAATGTTTGGGTTCATTATCAGACTACGGTGGGTCACACCACTTAATCACCTTTGTGGAGGCAAAAATGTTCAAATTTCTCCCTAAATATACTTTGGAGACCCACGTGAGTAAAGTGTGTGGGAAACGCTATGTCTTTCTGTTCATTTTATGGCACCAGTATAACATACGCCTAACAATAGTTTATTAATACTCACGCAGTACATGTAAGAAGAACAAGAGTCACTTATTGGCATGGAACACATGAATAAAAATCACATTTCTGTTTGCCTTTTAGGCTTTCTTAAGAAAAATTGCACAGGACAGTTTGGAAAAACAACTTTAATTTAAAACGCCTATTACTGAAATATGTAAGTAAATTACTGATAATGACGGGAACCAAGGGGGTATAACAAGTCAAATCTCAAACAGTAGAAAATGATGTGGAAATAGTGATATTATGACACTTCTGTTAGTTTCATCCTGCTGTTTTATTACAGCTCAATGGAGGCCATTATCACGATTATAGAAAATAACTTTGCTGAGCTCAAATAATTGCGATAAGGTGATTTTATAATTGTGACAGGCCCACTGTCGGGAATGAATTGATCAACATTATTTATTCTGTGCAAGTGTGTGTATTTGACGGTGTTATTCAGGCAATGCTTGTTGTCAGGGGTTGTAGGTAAAACAGTGGAGCAGAGACTAATGGGTCCCCCGTGATGTCCTTAGTGTACAGATAGTTCATAACTGCTCACTGAGCCAAGAAAAAAAAGCTTAGGATTCAATTCACTGGGGATTGAAATTCCTATGGGATATGTGAGCAGTGCATATAAACAGCCTTACTTATCCACTACCTCCATCTTGATGTCTTAGTGTTTGCTTTTTTTTGACTGTCCGTTTCTTTCAGCATCTCTGACTCAACACACAAACACTAACACGCCAGAAATATTGAACATTTTGTGAAGCCTTGAAGTAATTTCCCTGTTGGGGTGAGCCACGTGGGATTTGTCTTGTTTCCTCTTGTATTATGTAACAACATAAAAACATCTGATATCCTTTGTATGCTTCACTGAATTGGCCATGAAATTAAACCAAGGTTTTAATTTTTTTTTTCATTTTTAATATAAAATATAAAAAGGAAATTGAACCCAGGAATGGATCACACTGTATCATGTATAATAGTATGAAGCATTGCAAGCATGAGATGAGGTGTGCATTTAAAGTAGTGAATAATAATAATAATAATGATGGGTTATCACTGTTATTTTAGTGACAATACTTAAAAACAAAACTAGGGACTTTGACAATGTTGTTTATCAAGACTGGTGACTCAACAAGCGCAGCAACCGATGCAGCAATTCCTGGCTTTCGAGATGTGCTCTTACGTCTTGCGCCATGACGTTTGAAGATGCCTACTTTTGATCAGACGTGCATGTTAGGGCTGCTCAATGTATGGTTTCAGAAACAAAGATACTGAAGGAAAACAGTGAACATGGCATTTTGGTGCAATCTGAGATTTAAAAAACGTTTTTAGGTTATTAAAGAAAGTCAGTCAGTCTAAGTCTACAATTATGGAATTTTTCACATCAGTCTCATCACAAACAATGATGAAACAATATAAGACAATGGTAGTTATTGCGTTGTGTATTGCATTCATTACTTCTTTCCTTCAGGATACCACAGGAAGCAGGGAGAGTATGTAACAATTGAAGTGAGTTAAACAATTAACAAAAATGTCTCTCATTCTCATTTTAACTGTGAATGGTTTACATTAAACTATACACGGATAAAAGAATGGCCATATGGATTACCACAGTTTAAATGTGACTAAAGTATGAACCTCATGCAGTCACTGAGGCAGACGAACAGGTAGGAGTTCTGGAAAATCACAAACTGGTCCATAGTGGATGAACTTCACATGAAAAAATAATCATCAATTGCATTTTCCTCTTTTACAACATAAAATGGATCCCACTGTTTTAGTGCAGTTTGAGATTTTAGAATAGGCTGCAGGTTAGACCTCTTAACATGCTGCTTATTAAATTAATAGGAATTACCTGTGTAGATGCTTTTTGTAGCTTTTGCTTTATATATTGTAAGATTTTAAGACATTTTTTAGAGTGTTACATTAGATGTATTATAAATATTTGAATGCAATAGATGGAAGCACGGTATATTCCATTACCTGGTGCCAGTCATTCTTAGTCAGAAAGGTTTTATTGAGGCTGTGCTTTGACAGTACTTGGACATGTTTTGGCTTTTGGCTGAATTAAAAAAAGAAGAAGACTAAACAGAGTTGTGTTGAACTTTTAGGAAAAATAGATGAACTGTGTTTAGTAATATTTCTCTTGAAGAACGCCTTATAAACCAAATGTACATGGGTTAAATTCATGATTATCTTTTCTGTTTAAGGGCCACCAAGGACTCCTAACATTATCCTGTGCTTAAAAACAGCCCTGTCTGATGTGACTTCCACCAGAGGCAGAAAAGGAATTGTTACATAATACTGTAAGAAACAGCCCCCTCAGGAAATAATAACAAAAGCTAAGCCAAAGAGCGGGGTGTGAAGTATTGTTTTCTGGGTTCGGTAGAGGTAGCTGAGGGAAATCCTGAGGAGAACGCCTGGTGTGGTGGCCCAGGCAAATACAGCAGGAAGCAGACGCATATGTCTAGCAAGCTGTGACCGAAACTCAAGGTTAACATGGAGACGGCTTTAATTCCACAACAAATCCACATTCTTTTCCAGATCACAAGGATTATCTGCAGTCAAGCATTTAGGTTTTAAGCTCCCCTTTAATGTAATGTACTCTCTTTAAGCAACAGACTGTAAAGGAATTTCATTTTTTTGCTTATATTTCCCATCAAACTAAATTCCTCTGAGCAGTGTTAATGCACTATCTCTGCGTTTACTCCAGTAAACAGATATGGTTACAGCTTAAACAATAAGAAAATAAAATAGCAGTATTGGGAATAATTGGTGGATCATTTAATTTATGGTATGGTAATGTCAGTCCGTCGTTTAAGTTACAAGCCTTGGGATTGGATGAGTTTTTTTTTTTGAGAAATTAGTCTTCATAATCTAAAATAAAATGGTGTAATTCCACAATAATGGAAAGTTGAAGAAACGTCCGAAAACATGGCTGCTGTAGATGGCTGTTTGTGTGGGTGGTAACTCTCCGGAGGGACATTCCCTGTTGTGTCTCTGTAATATACAGTGACAGGTAGCTTACGTCAAGAAACATAGTCACTGCAGTTATTCTGCTTAGTAGATGCTGAGTGGGGAAAAAAAAGACTGAGCAATAAGGACAAAATATGCAAGCAGTAGATCAGAGCATGCAGCTCTTTTGGGTCCTGCATGGAAGCAAATATCTGTCATTTTTGCTTGAAAACTCAAAATAGTTACCAATTATATATTCAATACATCATAGGCAAGATGCTTTAAAGAATCCTTGTCAGATTTACAATTTTTAAAGGGACGGGAAAATGGCCACACAGATTAACGTTGCTTAATCCATATCAGTAATACCTGTTTGTTTAGCTAGTGATGAAATGCAAAGCAAGATTATCTAAAGTTTTCATATCAGGGTTATTCAGTTAGCAAAAACTGAGTCAACTAACTAAAACTAGCAGTGAGGAAACCATTTTAAGTGAAATAAAAAATACACAAACTAAAATATGTATAGGTAAAATCAACTTGGTTTTGATTTTCCACCAGTGTAATGGCTCATGGTGTACAAGGATAAAATGGCTTTGTATAACATGGGACCTTTTTAATAAAAAACATTTTTCAGCTCCTATAAATCAAGGCTTTCCCCCATAGTACCCTAACAATTCAAAATAACACTAAAACTAAGTAGTAACTAAACTGAAATCAACATCTCATAATTAGAATAACTGATGCTTATTGCAAATGAACAAATGTGTTTTTAAAGTCTTTCTTCAGAGCAGTATTTGTAGAAACATTTGCCTAATAAGGGACATTGCATTATTTTATGTTACAACATAAAAAGGTTTCCACTGGTCTGTTTGTATAATGGTTGTTTGTTTTTGTTTCCATTTTATGTGGCTCTCTATTTTTCAATGTTTATGGTAAGGTAAACTTTCTTCTTTTGTTTATTTGCAGGATGGCTCAAGACAACGTAAAGAAAGAAAGAAGACTGTATCATTCAGCAGTATGCCCACTGAGAAGAAAATCAGCAGTGCAAGTGACTGTATCAGTGCAATGGTGGAAGGCACCGAACTAAAGAAAGTGCGATCCAATTCCCGCATTTACCACCGCTACTTTCTCCTCGATGCCGACATGCAGTCTGTGAGATGGGAGCCTTCAAAGAAGGAGTCGGAGAAAGCTAAAATAGATGTGAAATCCATTAAGGAGGTTCGGACAGGGAAAAATACGGACACTTTTAGAACTAATGGAACCTATGATCAGATATCAGAGGACTGTGCATTCTCAATAATCTTTGGGGAGAACTATGAGTCCCTAGACTTGGTGGCAAACACTGCAGATGTAGCTAACATATGGGTTACAGGGCTGAGATACCTGATATCCTATGGGAAACATACCTTGAATATGATAGAGACCAGTCAAAACCACATGCGCTCATGTTGGCTAGGTGAACTTTTTGACGAAGCGGACGTTAACAACAGCAAACAAATAACAATATGCGCTGCTGTGCAGGTAGTCAAAAACTTAAATCCGGGACTTAAAAATGTTAAAATAGAACTCAAGTTCAAGGAGCTTCACAAAGCTAAAGACAAAGTAGGTTCCGACGTGACGAGAGATGAGTTCATTGAGGTCTTTCATGATCTGTGTACAAGACCAGAGATTTATTTTCTCTTCGTTCAGTTTTCCAGCAACAAAGAATTTCTGGATACTAAGGACCTCATGATATTTCTTGAGGCCGAGCAGGGTATGGCACAAGTCAGTGAAGACACCAGCTTAGAGGTCATTCAGAAGCATGAACCCTCTAAAGAGGGCCAACTCAAGGGGTGGCTTTCTCTTGACGGGTTCACCAACTATCTCATGTCTCCAGAGTGCCATATATTTGATCCTGAACATAAAACAGTATGCCAAGACATGAACCAGCCGCTGTCCCACTATTATATCAATGCATCCCACAACACATACCTGATAGAGGACCAGTTTAGAGGTCCCTCTGATGTGACGGGATATATCCGTGCCCTCAAGATGGGCTGCCGCAGTGTGGAGCTGGACGTGTGGGATGGGCCTGATAACGAACCAGTCATTTACACTGGGCACACAATGACCTCGCAGATTGTTTTCCGCAGTGTGATTGACGTCATCAACAAATACGCCTTTGTTGCATCCGAGTTTCCACTGATTGTGTGTTTAGAAAACCACTGCTCTTTAAAACAGCAGAGAGTCATGTTCCAGCACCTCAAGAAGATCCTTGGAGACAAGATGCACCTAGATCCTCCAAAACCCGATGACTGCTACCTCCCCTCGCCTGCTGAACTGAAAGGAAAGATCTTGTTGAAGGGTAAAAAATTGAGCACGAACTGCACCGCCTCAGAGGGCGAAGTGACAGATGAGGACGAAGGGGCAGAGATGTCTCAAAGGATGAGCATCGAGTCTACAGACCAGCAGACAATTGCACCCAAGAAATTTCAACTTTCAAAGGACCTCTCAGACCTGGTCACTTTGTGTAAGTCTGTGGAGTTCAAAGACTTCCCAACATCTTTTCAGAGCCAGAAGCACTGGGAGCTGTGTTCTTTTAATGAGGTCTTTGCCAGTCGCTTTGCCAATGACTTCCCAGGTGACTTCGTGAACTATAACAAGAAGTTCCTGGCACGAGTGTATCCCAGCCCCATGCGGATCGACTCCAGCAATATGAATCCACAAGACTTCTGGAAGTGCGGTTGCCAAATTGTGGCGATGAACTACCAGACTCCAGGCCTGATGATGGATCTAAACATCGGCTGGTTCCGTCAGAATGGGAACTGTGGCTACGTGCTGCGTCCAGCTATCATGAGGGAGCAGGTTTCATATTTTAGTGCCAACACTAAAGATTCAGTGCCTGGTGTGTCTCCACAACTCTTACACATTAAGATCATCAGCGGACAAAACTTTCCCAAACCCAAAGGCTCAGGTGCCAAAGGTGACGTAGTAGACCCATATGTCTATGTGGAAATCCACGGCATTCCTGCTGACTGCGCTGAACAAAGGACTAAAACTGTCAACCAGAACGGGGACACCCCTCTGTTTGACGAGAGCTTTGAGTTTCAAATAAACCTCCCTGAGCTTGCGATGGTGCGTTTTGTGGTGCTAGATGATGACTATATTGGCGATGAATTCATCGGCCAGTACACGATCCCGTTCGAGTGTCTTCAGCCAGGTTTTCGTCATATACCACTGCAGTCTCTCACAGGGGAGATTCTGCCACATACGTTGTTGTTCGTTCACGTGGCCATAACTAATCGAAGAGGAGGCGGCAAACCCCACAAAAGGGGACTCTCTGTTCGGAAGGGCAAGAAGAGTAGGGAGTACGCCAGCATGAGAGTGCTGCTGATCAAGGCTATAGACGATGTCTTCAAAACAGCCATGCTGCCACTGAGGGAGGCAACAGACCTCAGAGAAAACATGCAGGTAAAATATATCCACCTATATACAAAGGATTTGTTTCTAAGAGCTGACTGAAGTCATTTTGCTGCAGGTCAAATAAGCTCATAACCACATTTACAGCAAGCAATCTTGATGATCTTAAAAAATCCTTCCTCCATGGAAAGGGACAGACAAAGCCACCCACCCAACTGAACCCAATTTGATCTTTGTGTTATATAACAGGGAGACAGTTCCAGACAGAAGTTAAGAAAGATTATGATGAGCTGAGGTCTCTTTCCTCTTTAATATAACAGAGCTATGGCATAAACAGTCAGAATTTATGTGTAAATTTTAACAAAATGACAGTGGGATGGAAAATTGCATCTAAAGGGAATCCATTTCCTTTTAGATGTGATCAGATCATGTCGCAATGTCTACTGCAATAACAACACAGATCAGACGATGAGCTCAGAAAGACGGAGTCAAAACATGGAGTGAACTGAGTGAAGTGGTGTGTTAAGGAAATACAAAATATACTTGTTATAAGTCCTGTCCTGATAGTTATAGTGGGTTACTTGCTACAGTTACATTTCTAGTATTAATGAAACAGCAAAAATATCTATTCCTGGAGTAGTTTTTATCATTTAGAGTTGGCGTCAACTCTAAGCAGAGGAAATGTGATTAAGACAGTATTTCACCAGGGCAATGCTTGATGAGAATACTGGACTTCTCTGCAAAAGGTCAGCTGTTAATACTGAGGAAAACATACACTGTATATATAATGCTACATTCTAAAAGCAGCCACTGGCAATTTGACAGGCTGAGTCTAAGGCCACTGCAAACTTAAACCTGCAATGGTGTAAAAGGGTTTCATCTCATTGTGAATCTTTGGTCTGAACTGGCCTCAACAAGCTGCTATCGTGGGTTTTAACATTACCCTCTCGCTGTCTATTCGTTGGCTACAAATCCAGACACAACCATTGTCACGTCTTTCTCTTTTTTGACATTGAACAAGCTATAAACCTCATGAGAAAAGCAGTACTCAAGTGTCCCTCTGTGATTGGTCTGGTGTGGCGTTTCTTCAGGCATTGTATGACAATTTATTTTGGTAGCCATGTTTATGTTGCTTTCATTGCATGATAACAAGGCACTGGCCTTGACACTGTAACACATCTTGGCCGTCCTGTCACAGTTTGTCCCTGTGGTTGTTTGTGTAGGGTTTAAATTTGGCCTTTCACAGGAAGGTTAGGATTTGACTATGTCTATGTGTTTGTTCCATTTCCATGTAATATTGGTTTCTGTCCAAGAGGATTAAGTGTTTCTGAGTTGCTAACAAGGTAATGATTGAGATTCCAGCCCCTTCCTTCCTGTGATAAAGTACAAGTATGGAATTGTGGTCATAGACACGTTACACAAATTGGGGGTCGACTGGCCAATCCTGATTATTAATAAATAAGGAGACTGATATGTGGGACCGATATGCATTTACAGAAAAATAAATGCAGTAAAAATGAAAACCTTGAAATTTTAGAATAACAAACTTCAACGTAAAACTTAATTGAAATAAGCAGATGTTTAGTTAATACATGAATTTAAAGACGAAGACTTGAGATTAAAAACTACTTTTCTTTATTAAAATTAAATGTCGTAGATGTGCAATCAACATAAAACAATACAAAGATCAGCACTTGCAAGGGTGTCAATGTGGATTATTTGTTCAAAAAAGATAACATATTAAAGCATCACTGGTACCCAATTACTGAAGAAACAATGACTATATCACAACAAACAGTTTGCTTTTTGAATTGAGTAGAGTTTTTCACCTTTACTAAAAAGCAAAACCTTAATGGAATTGATTAAATCTATATATTGCAGAGAAGCTCTATAAAATAAAGTAAAAATAAATAAAACAAGTAACACTTAAATTTGTACTAAAATTTGTGTTTCAATTAGTATTCCCAGTGCAGCAGCACCAGATTGTGGCACAGAAGGCAGAGTTGCTCAGCGTGACTCAGAGTGGTGACTCCAGACAGAAGCATCAGAGCCAAAGCAGTGCGTTTTTATATTATTTTTATCAAATCAGCTAAAAAATAACAATACCAACAATCAGAAAAATGCCAAATATCCGATCCAATACTCAACCAGGTTGGTAACTGGTCCAACCCTAAAACAGATCAATGTAAACAATCTAGAATTTAAGTTCAAAACCCTTTTAGAGCAGACTTTACTTTTACTTACCCTGTGACTCTTTCTTTCCCACTTATTGATAGATATGCCAGTATAAACCAGTAAACCTCCATGCATGCCCAGACTAGAACTTGTCTTTTCTTTCTGTCCAGAATGCCATAGTGTCCTTCAAAGAGCTGTGCGGCCTTTCAGCAGTCGCGAACCTGAAGCAGTGCCTCTTGGCCCTTTCTCCTCGACTGACTGGACCTGACAACAGCCCCCTGCTGGTGTTCAACCTCATCGATCAGTACCCTAACCTGGAGCCACAAGGCCTGCTCCCAGAGGTCCTTAAGAAAGTCGTCACCACTTACGACATGGTGAGTGAGAACGGCAATGACGCACGCATGGTCCAATGTAATCATTAGTTTTCAAAGTAGAATCAGTAGTAGAAATATATATGAACTAGTTTTTTGCAAAATAATTTGTCAAAAAATAAACTTAGCAAATATGTAAACAGTATGCTGCTTTGTGTCCTTTTATGTCCTTTCTATCTTCAAAAGTGCCACTGAGGGGAAAGACTTCACCATACAAACTAGCATTGATTGATATTAAACCAAATACCTGTCCTTTTCTGGACTTAATGGGGGCATTCAGTTTAGGTTAGATAATAGAACTCCAGCTCTGTTAAGTAATAAAATCATTGTTGACAAGTTATGCAACGTGCCATTGAGGCTATTCCACACAAATCCATTACCCTTTACACAGCTTGTTCTCCAATATTGATTCTCTGTCCATTATAAGCAAGTTGAGTTTCCACCATTTTTTCATAACAATGAAAGCCTTTGCACAAACTCTGCCGTGAGAGAGAGTATCTACTGAACTGCTTGAATGACTTTGATCCAGAAGTTAAATTCTGGGTCTTAGATTTAATTCTGTCCTGTCCATCTGCACCATGAGATTCCTGGAACATTAAATAGATACAGAAATAGTCACCATTTGGCATTAGTGGCATTAGCTATTTCTGATGTCATAAATAAACTCTGTGCTTAGAGGAGGAATATACTTAAGGAGAAATCTGTTGTTGAGCCTCGTTGAAAGCAGAGAGCACGCACTGTATTGGTAACATTATTATATTAAATATTTGACTTCTTTTCAGCTGTGTGTGTGTTTGGGGGGGATATTAACTATGACACATTGACTTTTGTTAAATCTACTTCCCTCTTCTTTGTTTTTTTCTTATTTCTCGTCTAGTCCAGATGTCGCCACATCTTGTGTCTGTCGTGTCACATTCAAAGCCCTCTGCAGAGTTGTACTTGTGACGTTGTGACATTTCATGAAATTCTATAATGGAAAAAAATCCTAATGAAAACCTTATCATTTGTAAAATATTCTTGTAAATAAATTTGTAAAAGTTCACCCAAAGAAGTGTGAAACCCAGTTCATGGTCCAATGAGTTTACAAGACATTTCACATGTAATTTAGCAATGTTAAGCAAGTGCATTTAGAATAGTGTTGTTAAGGAAACTGTGAAACAATTAAGTGTTATCTAGACCCCAGTCGTGTTATTTTTGTGGCACATTTAAGCCCTTGGGAGTAAAGATGAACATGGGAAATGCAGGATGATGCTGAAAACACTCAGACACAGACAGATTAAGGTGACCTCTCTGCTCCGTTCAGACACTGAATGGAGGGTTAGGTAATTGGCCCTGCTGGAAAGAGCGTCAGGAAAATTGAGTTGGAAAGAAGAGAGGAGAAAATGATGGGTGTTTGGGGAGCAAAATTGAATAAATTAAGAGCAAGGGCTTAAGAGGTGGGAAAGCTGTACGCCTTGATCATCAGCAGAGCAGCAGAGAGGGAAGAGTGGGAAGGTGCGAAGCTGACAACTATGAACCGAAATGCGGAAATACCAACTTTAACAGTAAATAATGTATGGACAGTACAATTAGAAATTCAAGCACTGTGTCAAAATCCACCACAGGGACTAACTGGCTTTCGCTTCTTAATTGGCAAAAATAGAATCTAGGTCTCAATCCCTGCCCATTTGTGCACTGGGAAAAAAAAAAGGTGGAGCAGTTACTGCATGATGCCAGTCTGTGCTGTAGGAAAATATGGTCCGACTTCTGTTGACAACAGATGAAAAACAGGGCAGTGTCTGTAGAGATAAGTTAAAAAGACACAATCTCTGAATCGCTGAACCAGTGGGACTACGAAGCCCATATGTCTGTCATTATTTAATTTGCGAATAACCCAATACTTTTTTATTCCTGGAATATATTCCACTTAAAAATCAATTCTATTACATATACTCACTGATAGTACATCACATCTGATACCTAACTACAGATTTTACTCAGCTTTGTATTCATAACCAAATTCTAT
>JAPQRN010000009.1:2799974-2818589 GCA_037367275.1 Coranthus polyacanthus | reverse complement strand
TCTGAAATGAACTGTGTTTCACTGTCGAACTGGACATCTAAGTCAAAGTAATTAATACCTACATAAATAAATCTCAAAGTCATTAATAAATGTGGAACTGAACATCAGACTGACCAAAGCAATGGAGAAAAAAATCTGGACCGATCCAAACAACACTATTCCATCCAGTCAGCAACAGGGGGTGTCTGTGCTCATGCAAAGGACGGGTATGAAGGAGCAGGGGACATGGCACTGAAGGAATGGGTTCGTTTGTTGTTGGCTGTTGAGTTCAAATATCTACTTCCTGCCCCTTTAAGAGACTGTGTGTTTATAGCGTGCGTTGCTCTGTGTGGCTGTGTTGTGGTCAGCATGTTGTCTGAATTAGACATTAGCAACTTTCGTTCTCTTTCATTAGTTGCATATATGCTCTGTATGCACATTAGCATTGCAAGAGTTGTCCATTTAGTGTCACGCAGGATCTGCTGTAACTATTCATCGTGCTGTACAGAGTGTTCAGTGTCCTGGTCCTTATTGATAAGCACCCAGTCACAGTGAATCATTCTTTCATATCAAACAATAGTCAAACGAACAACACAGCAATGAAAACGTTCAAGTAGACCAGACTTTTTTTTTTTCCTTCCAAAAGCTTACACAGAAGCTTTGTGGGGCTTTTGGTCTCACAGCTCCATTATATATGATTATCTAAAATCAGCTGGAGAAAATTCAGCAGCTAACAATTGCAAACTAGGACACAACAGATGGCAAACTGATGAACTTGAACATTGATTTATTTTCCATCCTCAACTGACATAATTCTATCCCAGTGGTGTGTGTGTGTTTGCGTGAGCGTGCGCTCTGGTGCGCGTTTGTATTTCAGTATGGTTTGGTAGAAACTGGGTCAGTACAGACCCAATTCCCCCTGTACAGCACGCCGAACGTTCCAGCAGCAACAGCTATTAGAGTCGTGAATAATCCATCACATCAGCTCAGACAGAGCCCACTTTCTCCTTTAAAACACAACACAATGAACACAGTCAGGTGTTTGCAGCTCAAACATGGATGTCAATTCCCTCGTCTGACACGTGGTCAGGTTCCAGTTAACAGGACAGCTGAACGGATGAACCTGCTGCACACTAACAAGATCAGAGGAGATGCTCTTAAATGCCAAGTGTGTAATTATGTTGTGCTGCACATAATGGAGCTGCAGTGAAGGTGAAGCGTCTATATTTGTGTTAAAATACCTTTTATTATGGTCTCTAAATTAAACAGACTAATGAGGTTTTGGCAGCATTGTTCCTTTGCTTTGTTCATTTGGTGTGAAAGTCTAGTTTGACAAATTATTAAAAATGTAAGTAAAATTGCTCAGTTCTTTCTGCTCTTCTTCTGATGTGATGGTAAACTTGAAAATAGTTCTGGGCAATCTGACCAAAAGATCACATCGTGTTTTTTTAAAATCACAATCAGGATCCACAGCTTTCTTCTCAATTTTGACACGTATTTAAAATGTATGAAATGTAATTAAAACACATTACATTTAAGATAGAACTATTGTGACTATAGAACATTATTTTGGTATTAAGATGTTGACTGATATCTGGGTTTATTGGATAATCAAGATAAATAATGTTTCCCATGAACTATGTACACTGTGGCGGCCCACCACAATACTCATTCATCTGGTCACAGTTAAATAAAGAACTGAAAATATTTGTACACTTCTCATTGTAACATAAACGAAGTCCAGCGTTGTGTTTTGTGTCATTGCCTCTGCAGATCATCTATGTAACACCGATCTTACTTGTTTTCATGACTTTATTTCATCAGCATCAGAAAAACATGACATAAAAGTAACTCAAGTGAAATGAACACTTTTAGTGCTGACAGACTCTATAGTATCACTGTAAACAGACTAAAAGCATTCACTAGGTACAGGTTCACAATAATAACAAACACATCATTCGCTGCTCTTTGTAAAATACAGTAATTACACAGTAATTCTACTTCACTAATACACTTTTAAATATATATTAGTGGAGTAGAAAAGCTTCTATTTACTTATTTAATCACACAATCTGTTATTCATTGTGAATATGTTTCTCTTTATTTTAAGTTAATTAGATTTTTTAAATAAGTAATGCACACTGACACCATTCCTAGTTCTGTTTTGTGTTATTGTTTATTGGTATTGCACATGTATGATGTATAACTTTAATACAGAAAACAACAACTGACTCATATTTTATCTTGAGTTCACACAAATTGATTAAAATAATGAATCATCCATAACACATACAAAACGACGATGACGAGATTGATGTTTTTGGCCATACTGCCCAGAACTATGACAAGTCAATATAAGAGCATCAGATGACCCAGCCCTACTTGAATATCAGCCTGAGAGCTCTGTAATAGCATCATCGAGAGGGGAATTCTTCTCTGGCACGACAATTTAAATGAATGGATAATTGGAAAAATAATAAATGTGATGTTTGGACTATGTTGGTTTTAGTGTGATCCTGTTTTATGGAGCGATTAGTATAAAATGTTCTACAGATGTATCTATTGAAGTCTGATAACTTCTTATAACGGTATCTCTTAGTATGAGAGGGTATACGCTGCGCTATATTCTGTTAAATACAGAAGAATTTTTTTAGTTTAGGCCATGACTCATTTTACAGTCTGTCTGATACATGCTGTCAGACTGGCCTTTACTGTATATTTGTCTTCTTGCAGCATTACCTCAGAGATCACAGTCTGAAGTGTCTTGCTGAGAAAGAGCTTCCCCCTTTTCTCGCATGCCAGACTCCATAAAATGTTGCTAGGCAACCTCCAGTGTGAGATAACGGTGTGTGTGATATAGAAGGAGTACACCTTCTTCAGCACAGTCATGGTTTCTGTGCCTAGCAGCAGCACTTTTTACTTTCAGCAACCTCACACTGACGAGAAGAATAATTTTTACAGTTGGTTGCAACACAGGAATTGATGAGCAGTGTGGTCGTGAAACAGTGTGTACATGTGCAGTAAATGTGTCTCGTCTGTCAGTGGACTGAGGATAGTGTCACACCTCAGGTTTGCTGTTAGACTACTAATATAAGGTGAGCGCTATAAACTGATTTTGGCAGAAGGGGGGCTTTCGAGAGTGTACGCTGCGTTTCCATGGCAACAGCAGCAAAAGTACTGATGGCAGTGCTTCAAGCTGAAACGCATTGTTATTTGGAATTTCCAGTGTAAGAGTGTATCACAGGGCTACAGGCCGGGGTTGCCTGTTGCAGCACAGTTACAATGTAAAGCACAGCCGACATTAAACATGTCCTCACTCTGAGTCAGTCGAGCAAAGAGCAAAAAAAGAGGAAAGGAACAGAGGAGAAGAAGTGGGAAGCTCCTCAGGAGACAAATCCCTCCTCTGTTCGGAGCCTTGATGTTAATTCACATTGAAAGGACTTCATGACTGTCTGCCTACACTGTGCCTGTACTCTCCTCTGTGTTTCAGGACCGTTTTCTGTTCCCTCTCATTCGGCCTCGCCTTACTGCTTCCTCCTATCCTGCATTTATCCCTCTTAGCCATCTTGCTTTTTCACTTTATTCTGATCTCTTTCAAATATTTGTTTTTCTCATTCACGAGTTTGGCCTGCTCCCCTGATATCCCATCAACACCTCTTTCAGAAATGTCACTGTACTGTGCTTTCCACTTACTAAAATGTCACTCAAGAATATACATTTAAATGTGATAATGGTAAACCAAGGCAACGCAGAAGAGGAGCCTCCACGTTCAGACAGCAGACAGTTTCTGGGACAACAGAATAAAAATAAATACCAGACATTGGAGATTGGAAAAAAACCCAACAAAACCTAATACTAAAACCCAAGACAAATGCGATGTATCCAGCTGTGTTGGTAATCCATCATCCAAATACTCATTCAGACAGATGTCCTCCACTGTTAGATTAAGGTATTATTTAAAGGTTATCCTTTAGACATGCATCTTGCTCTACAGTGGCAACAGGTTAGTCTCACATCTTGATAACCTCACAACAAAAACATGGTTATGGTTATGCAAAAGTGTGGGCAGATATATTTGTGCTTTAGAACATAACCGCTGTGAAATAGTCAGAAAATAATGGTATACTATAACTGAAGGATGACAGACAGTAGTTAAGGCTTTATTAGAAAACTATATGTTAAGACCTGTGTGATGCAGCCGCTGCTGACTATGACTGACAGAAAACCATGGTCCTAACTAATGGATTAGTTCTTCAAGGTCAAGTGTTCCTTGTCCGAATGAACTTTTGCTCCAGTCTGCAGGGTTTTCTGTCAGATCTACAGCTCAACTGTATTCACACCTACCATGCAGTATCTCTCCAGCAGCAGCGAGTGCGATCCATTATGGCAGTACAAATGTACAGTAATGTCTCCACTGCCAAAGCATTACTGCAGCCTCCAAAGAGACTGTGAAATGTTGACAGCTCTGTGCCAGGGCTGTGCTCTCATGTATTTCCTCACAGTGACAACAGGCAGCTACATCCAGACTGCAGTCAACTCACAGCTTCTCGTTCACCAATCATCGGGAATTCCAACCACAAAAACTGACTTGACATTTATGCTCATCTCTCTCCCTTCCAGCGATGGAATTTCACGAGAACCTCCACGATTTGGCTGTAAAGGAGGGGTTAAAGGGCAGGAAACTGCACAAGGCTGTGGAGAGCTTCACATGGAACATCACCATACTGAAGGTGAGGAGGGGGTCTCTTACAGCAGCCTCCACATGTTTTTCTATTCTGCTCTGGTATGTTGTACTCTGTTGTTAGAGCAGCACGCAGATGCCAAATTGCACACTGTAATTTGAAATGTGTTCCTGCTCATATGTTGCAGCAGACTCAGATAATCAGAGGTTTCAGAGATCAGGGTCAGCGCCCTCGGACACATTTTCATCACGACTGTTTTGACAGACATTTCCACAAGCTGCTGTCAGCGTCACACCACTATTATGTGACACTTTGTCTTATAGTATGCCTTTGGAATATGGCTACAATTTATAGCACATTATTTAGAATATTTCTCAACAACAGACATTATAAAATGTAGCAGAATCACATTCATTCTGTAAAATTAAATATATTTACTTTTCTACACCACATTGGACTAAACAAGTGATGGTTTTAGTTTAGTATTAGTATCGTCGGCATCAAATGTTGATAATTCAATTCCTAGGCCTGGCGCAGTTATTTCAAGTATTCATGATAATAAGCGTCCCATTCTTCTTCTGCTATGAGTTCAGTGGAGAACTGACGCCACAGTGGTTTATTTTAAGTCACATGTCATCTGCAAGAAATATTTCTCTTTTATTAAGATCTTCTATTATTATTTTTTTAAACCTGTGATGCAGAAATGGCTGACACTCACGTATCAGTTTCAAATGATACTCTATAAGGCTCTGTAAGTATTTTGTGATCGGGTCACACCAGCCCCATAGTTTACTTGGTATTGAATCAAAAAGGAAATCGATGAAAACACAACTATTAACTACATACCTGGTAATTAGTGCTGCGTTACATAACTGTTTCTAGAAATCTCACTGAAATGAATGGAAACATATTCAAAACAACAGCCCCAATGACTAAAGAAGAAAGATCAATCAGTGATGAAAATGATCAGATTTTGCCTTTATTTAGACTTTTTCATTTTTTAAAAAGACTGTATGATGTAGTTAAATTCAGACAACAGCTGCTGAACAAACACTACTGGACTTAGCTGTCATTAGTATCTACGTATAGTACACTTGATGTGTTCAACCTCAGCTACCAATGCAAGGCTAATTATTGATGAATGACCTTGTGCATATTCATTAGTGGTATTAGCATTTGTTAATTAAGATTACTTAACGGGTAGCTTGGTTATAATTTATACTTTGTCCCCAGGTGATTCACTGTGTGCTGCATCCTCTTCTTTATTCTGTGGCTTTTCACATGGGATTGTTACAGAAGCTGCACTACTTCAGTACTTTTTAAAAAAACATAAACGTCAGCTGGACTAAAGGGAAGACTAAAAACTATTGTCCAAAGTGTGGACACAGGGTGGAGGGTAAAACTGTCCATAAAACCTTCTCAAGACACGACAACGCGAAAGTGACTACAAAAGCAAAACCAATTAATATTGGTTGAAGCCGATGTAGAGGCTTTTGTGTGTCAGCAGAGTAGCAGCAGTGCCACGTTAAACCACAATCTTTCTTATTATTCAAAGCATAATATGGGACCAACTGTTTTATAAAACATAATTGATGTCATGCATTCTTTTATCCTACTCTTTTCAGCTTCTGTGAATCAAGGCTTTTCTCATGATACCTGAAAACCTACAACTAAAAGTAGTTGATTCCTCAAAATAAAATAAAACTACTTTTGCACTGAATACATGAAATGGCCCTGGAGCTGATTAGTCCAGGATGACATCCTGTTTGGTCACAACCCAAGTTCATATTCAAGAAACTGGAATCAGGATTCTGACTTTTGTCATAATATGTGGAAAAAAGTACAACCAAGATCCTAGAATTAAAGATAAAACAAATTAAAAACAGAACAAATGATTAAGCTCAAATCGTAACCAAACTGAGTAATGAGAAGTTCCCAACAGCAGCACAGACATTACTCATTGCATTGTGTGTCCCTCAGGGCCAGGCAGACCTGCTGAAACGAGCCAAGAGTGAAGTCCAGGAGAACCTGAAGCAGATCCACTATGCTGCGCTCACCTGTAACCTGAGTAAAGGCAGACAGATGGGCAGCTCCTCCGGTTCCACCGACTCCAAGAGCAGACGCAGCCTCGAGGCCATTCCTGAAAAGGCCACCGCAGAGGAGGAGCTCACCGACGAAGACAACTGAACACACACTGTCCTGCTCTGGTGCTCTGACAACACACACCTGCAGCCACGGTCCTGCTCTGCCCAACACTCACCGTCCTCTAACTTCACCCCAGCGTCACGGCTCTACAAACACACCAGACTTATTCCATATTCCATCGTGTACATTCCTGTATCCTGGGCACAGCTGTAACCTCATACAGGCTTCTGCCTTGTAATCACAACTAAAACGCCACCAGAGTCCAGGGAAACGAATCCTGCCTGACATGAGATCACACAGCAGTCTTAACACTCACTTTCCAAGCCAAGGAAAGTTTTTACTTCAAGTCTTAATGTGCACCAGTTGTACTGAAAACTGGAAAAGAATGAAGAACTATTTTTAGTGACAATATATCCATACATGCTGATAATATATGACCACATACATGACATCGTCAGACATGCATGTACAGACAGGCGACAAATGACAGGAAAAACCTGATGGCAGTGGTCTCTTCCAGATGACAGGGCCCTCATCCATAGGGTTCACTGAATACTTTGATGAAAATTAAAATGATGGGATCCTGCGCCTCGGCCTTCACAGTCACTGCGAACCAAACCTCGGCTCCAAAATCTCGTACCGTGTTTCTTTGTTTATATAGTTTGTCAGGTACAATTAGACTTTGGCGGTTAATATAAGCGGACAGTCTGTAAAATCTGTCTGTGCAGAAAACACGTCCGTCTTTGACGAGTTAAACTAGGGCAATACGGTCAAAACATTTCATGTACTTTTTGTTTCAGTGTTAATGTTTCAGTGTTAATAATCCATTTTCTGTCTACAAACATGATTCATGATTTTTTTTTAAAAACTATCCACAATGTGTGGAATATCAACAACAAACAACAGAGCAGAAACATTCTCAATATGTTACAACAAACAGGTTGCATTTTGATGAACAACAAAGTGGGATTTAGTGCATCCCTAGTTTTTGAATGATTTGAAAAAATGCCTGATTGTGGAATTTGGGGCCGATAGCAAATGCCAATACACAGGTTATTTCTGTTTGTTTTAGTTTTTGTCATTATTTTTCCCTGTTTTGTGCCAGGGAAACAAAGAAATCTTAAAAAAAAAAACAAAAACAAGTCTTTCAGGCCTTCATCAAAATGTCTTTGAATGAGACCAAATTCATTCTCATAAAGTTATGAAACAACCATGAATACAACAACAGATGACCATCGACCACTACCATCAGTGAAATGTCATCTTATTTGCCGACGTTGGTCAACAAGACCAATGATTAATCGTATTGATTCAATATGTGTTGCCCAGTCACTTATAGGACAAATAAAAATGCATGTGTCACCGGAACATTCCAATAATCTCTCTAGCAGTTAGTGAATAGTAAATACTATCTAAACATTTGACTGTTGTACCATTTTGGAATTCAGATGAACTAGAATCTCTACATTTCTAACAGTACGGTGGAATACGTTTTGGAAGAAAGCTGTAGAATCAGTGCCAAAGAGGCGATGTTTGATGTTGGTTTTCCTTTCATCGTCACCTGTCTGTATATGAACGTCTCAGCTCAGCAGACATCGTGTTCGCCTACAGCCCCTTTAGAGCGCCGTGCACCTCCTTTCGCTCCTCTGCACCCCCGTCTTTTCATTTCCTGGGTGAGCTGGGAGCGCCGAGTGAACTAGCAGCTACTGGACCGTTTACAACCTGGACCTCTAGAGACGGAGCAGGACTGAGGGGACGACGCAAAGACCTCCTGGACTGAGAGAGCCGGAACAGATTCCCAAAAGCACAATTTTCCACAGGACTCTTTGTGACGAGAGATCGGAGCCATGAATGTACCAGGGAGTGACGTGACAGACAAGGAAAAAGAAGAAGAAGAAGAAGAAGAAAACTCCATGAGAGTAAAGAGCTGTTTACAATACTGAACTGTTCATGTTCTTGTCTGCCAAAATAGTATACTATACTATGTGTATATATATGGAGTTTTCTGTTACTTTTTTCTGCAGAGTGCATCATTTTATTATTGTATACTTGGAAATAAGATTTATTTTATAAAAGATACATCTGTGGAATAACTAAACATATTTGCCTGTAGCTATCTGATGAAAGGGGGATTCTTTTCTAGCAGAGACAGAAGGATAAATAAGAGAATGTATTCATACAGTCCGTTTGGTGCAGTCAACAACAAAGTCTCAAAAATCACAACCAGCAGCTGCATGAACCACGACTGGATGTTCACATGCATCGAAAAAAAAAACAAAAAAAAACGTCGAACACAGTTTGATATTCAGCTCTGTGTGCATCACATTCTTTTTTTTTTGAATATACTGTATATTTCGCCTACATTAAAACAGTTGTTCCTGTTCACGGTGCAAAGAAACATTATGCTCACAATACTACTGTATTTCTCCAACCAAAAACTCATTTCACAGTTCTTTTTGAAACCTGCAGCCCATAAAACACACCAGCTTTCCAGTGTGCTCTCAATCAACTCCAGTGTAATTTAAAACAGCCCCAATGAGAAATCAGCTCTGGGTGCTTTTCACATTCCCTTGTTTACATGTAATCATCTGGTTCAGTTCTTCTACTGAACACAATGACTGAATACATCTCTATAGGAACTGATGGGAGGTCTGCAAAGTAGGAAGGACAAAGACTAACGGTTCTGTTAAGGGTTCAATTCAATAGTTCAGCCCCTTTCTGGAAATGTCTCATCTACTGTCATGGATGTGTTAAGAGAACTGGATAAAGCACAGACACTCTGTCTTACTGCCAGCTCCCCCAGTGGACACCCGCAGTACTGCAACGAAAAACATGTTCCCCATCGAGGACGTGAGAGGTGCCTGTTGAACTGCTGACAGGACGCAAAAAACCCCATAAAGGTCAGATATTACTCCATTTATAACATGGAGGCTTTATATGTGTTAAATTTTCTCAACACCCAAAAGACAGATTTTGAAATGTGTCACGTCACTGCAGTACACAGTGTGTGTTCCCATTGGGCTGAGCGGGACAGCTCGTCTGTGGAACCAGGAAACTTATTTTGCTGTAGGTTCTGTCACTTTCCAGATCTGTACCAGAAACCCGATGTGTTCTACACGTGTAAATGCAGCTACTTCCTGTCAATTTACAGCAGATTGGACGATGTAGATAAAATGGCATCTTTGCTTTTATTAGTTAAATAACATAAATAAATAGAATATTCCATATTTAATGGATCAGGCCATTGAGTGAGCTAACAGCAGCTAATGCTAACGGACAAGACGAAATATAACGCATTATTTTATTTCCAAATACTGGTAACAGGAAGTAGCTGCATTTTCACGTGTAGAACAAATCCTGGTTTCCGGTACCGAACGGTTCGTGACAGATCCTGGTGAGAAACTTTTGGTTGGAAAGACCAGCTGCCTCTTGGAGTCTGGCATCCAGTCTTAATACTACATCCATGTATTATTGTGTCATGTACTGGATGTTGGAGGTCGGTGAGGAAGTTAACTTCACATACAGTACCTTTGCCAAACACACTGCTAAGTCCTCGTCCTTGGAGCCTTTTTTTCCAAAATCATTGTTGTCTTTGGAAATCTACCTTTGGTGTGGTTTGTCTAAGTCCATTTCCAATCAAGAATGCACAGTTCTGTTTATCTGTTCTCTTGAAAATAGGGCACATACTGTTAAATGTATGTTAAATATATAACGTATTATTAAAAGAAGCCAAACTATCACTTTAAAAGCAGGTTTTCATCATGATTCATCACTGGTACCACGTTCCATTGACTTTTAGTGCTGCAGTAACTCCTTTAAGTCGTGCTGACCTTACATAACTGTAGCGTCTGTCCCTGTGGGGAGGTTTAGAGCTTTTGGATTGGATACAGACAACACTGGTACAGGATCAGTTCTCTAATGATGAATCACAATCGATAAAATCAGCTCATATTACTGTTTTTAACTTCGGCCGGAGTGAACGGGCTCATGGAAGGCGTGTGAAGGTGTTTTATACACTGGTCTATAGTGTCAGATCAGTCTGACTTTTACTCTTAGATGAGCCTGAGGCCAGTTAGACTGTTCCACAAAAATAAAGGCCGGCATATTTTGAAGTAGGGATGGGCCACGATTTTAGAAAAATTCATCAAATTAAAAAAAAAAAACAAAGATTTGTTTCTGAGACCTGTCTTAAATCATATGTTTTTAAGACACACCGACACACATCCCTGTTTTTTTTCGCTGGGTTTAAAGTTTAGAGTTAATGTGAAGCAGAAGACGAACTTGTGAACGTCTCAGGTCACAAAGTGTTCAGCTCTTCCCGTCGACGACGTGCCGAACAGGCTGAATAGAATGCTGTTCTAGTTTAATCTTTTCTGTTTCTGTTATCAGACGCTGAACAAGTGGAACGTTAACCAGCAGCCACTTCTAAGCCATGACAGCAATCTGTATTTTATAACCACGATGCCGTCGACAAAACGGCACAATGTTCCAGTAACAGTCGACTTCACGGTCATTATCAAGTAGTATTTTTGCTTGAAATGTCCGTCCCTATTTTTGTTATCAATGTTAGAGCCCAAAGTGGCACAAAGTGAAATATAAACCGAGTCAAAAGTGACAAAGACATGTCATTCTTTCCAAAGACCTCATTCTCACCAGTGAAGTATCTTACCACTGTTAAAATGTCTCCCTCAAAGTAATAGTTTAGTGTTCAACTGAGCTGATGGATTTCGAAAGGTGGCAGAATTCAAAGCAAATTAAGTCCCATTTAAACGGTTTTGTGCAACGTTCATTTAGACGAGTGTCTTTCTGAAACTGGCCTCTGGTCATAGTAGTTTCGACTCATTTTACAGGTTTTGCACAGAGAAAGAGTGCAAGAGAAAAAGAAATGTAAAGGACGAGAAGTAAGTGTTTGGCAAATGTACGTCTGGTTAACATCTCCTTCTCCAGCTCCAGACGGATGACGAATGACAGGAAAAGCCTGATGGGAGTACTGTACTTTTGTAAATGTCCAATGAGAAGCGTCTAGGATTCTGCACGAACCAGGAGGTGAAATGTTTCCAAACACGGCTGCTTAAGATGTGTTTATCTGTCAGTTTCGTGCGTTTCACCCTGTAGTTCAGCGCAGACCCTCCATTTAAAGAACTCCCTCTGTCGTATTTTGAGGTTGTGTGCGAGCAGCCACGGTGTTCAGATTAGCGCCGACGGTTCCCGTCTGCCCGGCGACGTCAAACACGTCACTTTTAAGAACCGTGTAGAAGTGTAACAACTCAAACTCAGGTCTGGTGAGATGGACAAAGAGGACGCTGACTTCACAGTAATAATAGCTTCATAAGCATTCCTGTGACAGAGCTGTATTTGGTCCACATTTACCCTGTAATTGAATTGTGCCTCATTAAACTGATACTAAAACCTGCTGTGAGAACTGAGGAGAATGTGAGAGAAGTGTTTTGTCTTTAAACATGTCGCTTCAGTAATCCTCTTCCTTGTGCTGCATTTAATAGTTAATAGTAGAAGTGTGTTAAGTCAGATCCCATACTAGAGGATTCATTTTACATTTCTATTAGACAGCGGACGAACAAATGAACAACAAATATTATTTTCATCATCTTTACATCTAAATACAAGAGGAAAAGACTAAAGCCGGGTCTAACTGCGGAGATGGAATATAATATTCATACCGCATTTCCAATCAATTACAAGCTGGGTCTCTAATAAAAAATAATATGGATAAACTTCAAATGTCTGTCAAAATGTGCATTCTGTTCAGTAATATAATGCTGCTATTCAACACAGAGGTCGGACCACAACACTTCACTGTCATTCGTAGAAACTTAAAAGTTAACGCTTCCGCAATAAAAGCCCTGTCATGAAATTAATGGTTTCTATCCATCGAAACGCTAGAGGGCTTTTAATTTGAAACGGTTCAATAAGTGTTGAGTTTGTATTAAAGTGTAGTACTTACAACATCGCAAACGGGAGCGACTTAAAACTAGGTTTTGTACTAAATACGACTGTTTCTACTTATTAAACAGAGGAAATTAGAAATAAAGGCCCGGCTCTAATACAAACCTCTTTCAAATAAAGGCCTGGTTCCTCCTGCAGCCGAGGTAAATAAAGACGTCAGACACTATTTGAGGAAGTATGTTTTGTTACCTTAGAATGAGCCGTTTATATCTATCTTTCATGAGTCCACCATGTTTCTTCTTGTTTCCATTATGTGGCTGGTGGCGTTCAGCATCGAGGTGCATTACTGTCACATAGTATGTCTGAGAGTGAACTAGAGTTAAGAAGCCCACGACGGACAAAACAAACACCGACTGTAACGGGGGCGGGTGGGGCCAAGCCTATTCAGGCGGTTGCAATCTACAACTTCACCACTAGATGCCACTAAATATCCCACACTGAACCTTTACGATTCTAATTAACAGATCATCCAAAGAGAAGCATGGCATTTACGCTTCAAAAATCAAAAGTAATACACAAATATCCAATGGAAAAACCCCATTGGCCTTTTGTAACGGGGCCGATGCTAACTTCTGGATTAGCCTACAAAAATACGTAATCTGTGCACTAGATCGTCCTGCTCTCTGACACATGGCAAGGTGGACAGTCAAATGAACCCATGATGTTGAGCCCCCTCCATTTTAAATACAGTCCAAGGATCACTTTACCCATAAAGACACACGTCTCTGAATCTCCGACAGTCGACCGATTTCTAATTGTTGTTGAGAGGATGGAAAAATAACATTTCAACTGCGCTCCGGTCTCATTTCTTTATGTGTCAAGTCCTAAAAAACCCAATATAACCCTTCTGAATAAATCATGTTGGATACATTGTGTGTCTGTGTATTTTGTTCTAGTGACTCCAGGAATAAGTCATGTTCTGTGTTTACATCGTGTTAAGATGCCGACCAACCAAACAGATTTTTCCCCGGTGACATCAGCAGCTCTCCTCAACTTATTCCTAAGTAACAGCCACATCTGTGACCATCGCCATCATAGGGACGGATGATAAAACAGCAACATGGAAATATCATTTGGTATCACTATAAATATTGCGGTATACATCCTTCTTTTGTCTTTCTGGTTTATTTTGTTTACGTTCTCAGCTAACACGCATGTTGTTTCATTTGACATCCACTCATTCCTCCTTCCTCCTAAATTAGGGTTAGGCTTAAACAGAAGTCTAAGTCGAATATGCATGTTGTTATGTTATGCATGTTCATTTGAAAGGGAACATCTTCTAGTTCCTGTATTTAACATGTGACAAACACAAGCTAAACCACATCAGTTTAAACATAGCTCACCCTAAAATGCATAGCTGTTGACCCGGTCTCTGCAGGTAAGTACCCACCACGCACCGGCAGAGTGGAAGAGTCTTTATGTCCTCAGGGTGTGTGGGTACAGTCATGTGATTTTACAGGTCATGTGGTGATCATGTGACCTCTGTGTGTATTATTTACCACAGTTACTTCCTGTCACATTTTACGGCTGATGATGGCGTTCGGATGAACACTGAAACGTCGTGTTGATCTTTGGGGGTTTTTTTTAGTCCAGTTTTTAATGTCTTTACGTCTTTTACAAATACTGAAACCACAAATAACCATCTGCTTTCTTCAGCTTTCACTCCGGACCAAAAATCAGCCTTTAAACTACGAAGAAAGAGTGATACATTTATCGTGATATTATCGACATTGCCTGCTATGGAAAAGTTCATCATGATAACATTTTTGTCCATGTGGCCCAGCCTTAGCCCGTCATCTGCTCCCTCCCTGCAGTAACCTGTTCTTCACCTCTTTTCCCCCCGTCTTCCTTCAGGCTACAGTGTCGGACTGACCTTCCTGCTCTGCAGTTCTTCCCCGTTTCCCCGTTGTTGGCCTCCATGATAACGCATTCGGTCTGGCTTTTCATAGAATTACTGTGATTCCCATCCACTGCTCTGACACTCTCGGGTCAAAAGCCTACTTTTTTTGTCTGATTTTCCAAAGGCTTTGAGTGTTGTCTCTTTGACTCTTTAATAGCGTAGCCTCAGGAACTGTTCACCTCAGGTCTTCGAGTGTCTCTGGTGCAGCTGCTGTTACTGTGGAGGTATTTAGCGGTTAGCTTAAGACAGCGCTTGCACTGTTGCATTGAAATGACTATGTGAAGGTCGTTTCAGCTACACGACAGACTAAGCAGGTGTGTTTCCATGTGATCACTCAACAGCTCTTTTCCATTTTAAATGTGTTTTTGTGTGTTTTCATGCCACCACTCAGTGAGTCGAGTGTATAACCTCTGGAGATCATTCCCAGCAGGTGATCAAAATATCAGTGAAGGATGCCTAGGGTTAAGCATGGCTAGATTACGATTAGGTCACATTCGATTAGATGAAGTTGCATCTTTTTGTCATTGTGCAAAGAGCAGTGAGAGGCCGTTCGGCAGCTCCTGAGCAGCGTCACACAGCGGTGGAGGTGGGACAGAGTAAGAGGTTAGCAGTGGACTACATGACAGTGGGACTATTAATTGTCAAGGGCACAGAATGGTCCTGACTCTTGGAGGCATCAGTATTGATTAGCCGGCTGTGTGCTGACTGGAGCGCCAAGAGCCTCGGGGAAATAAAGCTTCAGCTCACTTCAGATGGATCAGCCTCCAACACCAACACACAGAAACGACACTGTTTTATGAACACGGCAGCTGTGGGGTTAGCAGTAAGGACACATACGTTTTATTGTTAGAGTGGGTATAAAGTAGACACACAGAGGAGATTACGTTTACGGCCTCTGGAGGCAAACTATCGACAGACGTTGGACTTGAAATGTGGTAACGCAGAAAATCTATTGGAGAATTAAACATTAGGTTTCTGTATAGTGCAGTAGCGATCTGTTGCATTACTGATTAATATGATGATTATATTCTCAATTCATTGGTCAGTGAAGTATCAGGAGCTCCAAAGAAATGTCTGAACATGTCCACTTTCATCAGGTCCACAGTCTGAGACACAAACTGAGACCGAGTTTCACAACAAAGATTCAATTCATCTAACATTATTCTAATCAGAGTTTAGCAAAACTAGATCTAAAATGAGTAAGAACACATTTAGAATTTTAAAAAAACAGTGATTTGATCTGTTCAGACTGAGCAGACGTGATTCGAGATGGTAATGTCATGTCTGTAAAGGTCTGTAAACATCTGATTTTTGTCACTCGCTTAAACTTTTATTCTGAAAAGAAAGCGACTGCAGCCAAACACAACCTGACACAGTAAGTCAAGACTCCATGTGAGGTAACGCTGCGACACGTATTTACATTTTACATTCATGTGCATGTTGCACTTTACTGCTGTACATGTTTAAGGCTGTACATGGTACATGTCTAAACTGCTGGTGGTTTAATCTACAGCGAAGCATCACATTCTGTAAGATCATCATGTGTTGATGAGCTCAGAACAACAGGCCTGGTTTCAGCTTTGTGAAAATCCAACAGGGGTTTTAAAGTTTATTTAGTGTGAGAAGGTTCAAGTATCTTAAACACAACCCACAAAGCAAACACTTCATCCTTCAGTTCATCGCAAACATTCAAAATCAACAAGAGGATGAAAACATCCGGAAAGTGACGAAATGTAGAGGAGTCAAAAGAAGAATATTTGCCTCTGAGATGTAATAATAATAATAAATAATATGTTATATTATGTTGATATGTAATGTTTATATATCACCTTTAAAAAACAAAAAACAAAGGCAATGCAACAACAGAAAGCTGAGCTTAGTTTTGACGTTAACTATGATAAAACATAATCCCAGCATTAATGTATGTATTTTATAATAACAGAAAACCGAGAAATACCTTCTGACCTTTTTGGTGGTTTTACTTTATATCTTCTGCTCACTTTTGCACATAAAACAAATAAGCTTTTACATAAGAACTAAATCAATTATCAATATAAGTCTCTGAATTGCCTTTTCAAACCAGCTGGCAGCCAGTGTAGATTATTTATTTTTACTGCAAGTCAGCCTTTACGATGGGTCCTCTTATCGAGTTAAAAGCCTCGCTGTCCCATCACTGACCGATAAGCTGAGCAAATATACATAAACAGCTCCATTTTTTGTGGCTGTACCGCGTCGCAATCAGCTAAATGTGTGTAAGGAACATGTAAACGGAGCAGAATGGCCCTCTAATGCACACTTTAAAGAGCTCTGTGGCCAGTGTTAGCATGACGCACACAGCTGATTCAGTAAAATGGATTTTATTACCCACAGGAGAGTTGAAATCGAGAGCGAGCGTTTGCCCTTTTTTAGCCACAGATCTCCCTTGTTGAGAATCGTTAAACAATACGCCGCTGTAATTCAGTGTCGCCGACGGGGCTTACTGAATGTTGCTCTACTTTAAACACCATTATATTTAAATCTGTCAAATAGTCGCACATTGGTTGCAGCTTCAAACTTGATTTACCGCAACGCGTTCTTGTCGCGGCTTTAGTTCGGCAAACTTCAAGCGGACAGAGGGCGTTGTTGAACGGTTATGTCTTTTTATCACTGAAAATGAGACGATGGAAGCATCGTGGCGGATACTTGTCATGTTGAATTGGTTTGTTTTGTCTTTGAAATAGTAGAAAATGTATTATTCTACTATAAAACTGTCACAGCGTGTTTGGGATTCGTGGTTAAGAAAGGTCTAATGGCAGAGGTGGCAAAAGTCCACACATTCTTTCCTCCTGTAGAAGTACAGATACTTGAGTAAAGAAAGCACTGATTCAACGTCTTTACTGCAGTAAAAGTGAAAAAGTCCAGACTGTGAAATATCCTCAAAGTATAAAAGTCAACTCTAGGCCTTTGTAGGACATTTGTAGCAGCTGTTTGTGTACAAAGTGACCTGAACCTCACTACATGTTAATATAACGTGAAGACTATTAAACCATTCTAACTTCATATAAAATGCCCATGTCTTCATTAAATTGTCAAGCAAATTTAAAGCCAACTTTTGAATATGTGAATTAGTCGTAGTTCCGTTTATGGATGGGACACAATTTTTGAATAACATTGTAGATTAGCAGCAAATTCACAGATTTCCAGTTGTTTTTTCAGAGACAGATCGGTTTTCAGGAGCGCAGATTTAACGTCAAGCAGCAGATGAACCAGCGGACGTCACTGTCCACTTCCAGCCCCACGCGCTCCAGTCGCATCCACTGTTGAAATCCACTTCAATTCACGAATACTGTTCTCCTTTACTAAGTTTTATGGTTCTGTTTGTCAGACAGCAGTTTTTTTTTCCATTTACTTGCAGCATATAAAACCTTCACACTAATCAACAGCCATTACAACATCACAGCGACATCACCACATTAAAATAGCACAGCTCCCAAATCATTTTGGGCACCATCTAAGCCAAATTAATGTCAACTTAATGTGGAAAGCATCCAAACTAAGTAAATGACCTTTTTCTCAGATCTAATGGTTGTTCCGTGACCGGTTTTGGAGCGAATAAACTAGGCTACCTCAGTGTCGCCAGAAGGTGGCGCTATGGGTGTCACGTGGCTCTAATAAACAGAATAGAAGGAGTGCATTTTGTAACTGACTTGATGGGAATAACCAGGAAACAGCTGATCAGTGAGATTAAGTAGAGTGAGTTAAAGTCAGTACAAGTATTTGTACTTTGTTACTGTACTTCCCACTTCAGCAGAGTCACAGTGGAGTCTGGACTGAATCAAACGCATCACAAAACACACAAACGCCTCTCTGCCTCCACACACACACACACACACAGACACACACACACACACACACACACACACAGAGACACACACACACACACACACACACACACACACACACACA
>JAPQRN010000009.1:2774753-2788599 GCA_037367275.1 Coranthus polyacanthus | reverse complement strand
TATTTTTTTAATTTTGTTTTTTTAAACGTGGGTTAGTTATTAGTTATTTTTATATATAATGTGCTCAAGAATTCACAATTTCACAAAAAATGCACAACTTGTTTTGCTACTGTAATCAAGCTAACATTCCTTCCAAATGGATCGGTTTTTGAAACAAAACTCCACCATGTGTGGTGAGGAAATACGACCTGGAGTACATTAAAGTTCAATGAATACATATAAATCTGGAATATCCCACCTCTGTCATGGTGCTCGACCACATTACCAATGTCTTCACCATCAAATCAAAGGCAAGGAACAAACTGGAAGCAGCTTTGAATGCTACTCCGCATCAGTCCCACCACAATTTGACCTCGTTACTTCCCCAGTTTATTCTTTTCCCTTTAATCCATGTTGTTTTTTTCTCATATATTTTGGAAGGTGAATTTCTTCAGACAATCAGAAGTGGGCCTGAAAATACAAAGCGTTGAGAACCACTACCCCGTAGCAGATGCTAATGATGGAACAGTGACACCACATTTGTACGTTATAAAGTTTGTTTATCCTCATATAGAACTAAGTGACGTAGATTTAAGTCAACATTACAATGTAGGTTGGCGTAAACAACTATTTACAGGTAAATAATACAAGTGCATTTCATGTCTTGTGTCATATCGACAAGACATTTAAGTAAATTCTACTCAACACTATTTATGGTAATCAAACGCAAAATATAGTGAACAACACATTTACTACTTAGGCCTACACTGCAGAAAGCCGAACTCGTCACGCAGAGTACACCGAGGCCTTTTAAAGCTGCCGTGCTTGATACGTTTTTGGCATCATTGGGCAAAGATTCAATAATCATCATTCAGCATATTGGAAGTAAATGGTCTGAGGGGAAACAGGAATTCTACCGTGGACTACGTTTCCGGGACCCCGTGAAGCAGACTTTATTTAATCACAGCTGTTTTCAGACAGGTAGCGTGTCAAATATGTGACTGACAGCTGTAATTATTGATCACTGTTGAGATTCAGTCAGACATGACTCTATTACTCTACCCTAATCCGCATGTAAGTCATCCATCAGCCATCCACCCCAACAAATGATCTTCTCCGATCTGACACCCGCACCTGATCGCACCTGATCCGCGGATACAGTCGCACATCACTAGATCACCAGATATTTAAAATGACAATTTGGAGGACAAATTTAACACAAATTTATTAAACAACCTTTAATATAACACAACAGATAAATACGCCGTCGGTGAAATTACATCTTATATGTCAATAGCCAATATCGGCCAAAACCGATGTTCGGTGGATGTACGTCTGCATCCCTACTTTTAATTCTTGCCACTTCATAGAAAATGTTTATATGTACAATAAGATTGTTTCCAAGATGAAATGCTTGAAGAAAAGGTTGAAAGATTATTCAATTACTAACATATAGATTAAAACGAAAAATAATCATTAGATTAATCAATAAAAAAACGAATCATTAGTGGTCGCCTTTGTGATGTCAACGTAGCAGTTTGAAATTTACATTAAACATACCTTTGGTATTTCTGTGTTGCTCCAAGCGATTAATATCAACAGATTTTGCTCATAATCAACTAACATACATACCAACATAGCTCCCCTTTCGCAGATGTATTGTTTTATGTCTAGTTTTGTTTTATTCCATTCTTTGCCTCCTGGACCCAAACAGTGAAGCTGCCGATAATGATATGAATGAATGAATGAATAAGACATCTGGATATTTCCTAGAATTGTACAACTTTGTCACAGCAGCCGATTATGTTTGTGTGGACTGTATCAGTATATCCTGTCCTTCCCCCCTCACATTGTCGGCCCTTTGTTTACTCCAAACCTCACAGTGCTGCATTGTTTGTCAGGCTGAGGGAGCCTTGATGGAATCAGAGTCCATTAACATGGAAGGCAGCGTCGAGGTGACTTTAGCTCCTAATTAAAAACAGATGTGTCCATTTAATAGTCTTAATACTTTGTGGGAGAGCGAGACAATCACCGCAGAAATATCTATTTGCCTCATTAAATCAGGAGGCTTGATCATGATGAGAAGCAGGGTAATGAATGAAGACAGACATGTTTACCGGGTTGTTTAAACAGTGTTTGCTGCGAGGAGAGAGGGTGGAATCTAGATGGACTGTTGTTTGATGGCACGGCTAAAAGGAGACCACAGCTGAAGACTAATGTGACGAACAGCATGTAAAGTTGAGGGAAATTAGGACAATGAAGAGAAAATGGATCTACTCTGACCAAACTATCACTACGTATTATTTCAAATTACTGGTGTGTTTGCAGGCCTCGCTGTGTCTCTGACAGTGATCCTACATGATCAATACAAAGAGAAATATGACGAGAAACCAGGCTCGAATGAGAAGTAGGTTGGATGAGGATCATGCAACTTTTTTTCTGAATTCTTACGCTAAAGTAGAGCTGTGCGATGGCGTGTTGACATAACTCTTTACATCAATACAATGATTTGCATGGTCTGTGTCGATGGAATTCACTACATTCATCCACAATTATGTGCCCGCTCTCAAAAAAAAAAATCTTTAAAATGGGAATTCTTTAAAAAGACAACAAATACAATGGTGCGCTGCGCACTTTGAACAACTGATAACAACATCTCAATGAAGACTCCCTAGAGCAGATGCTAAAGCAGGGTTTTCTCTATCATTACCACTATAAGGCTTAGATGCAGCACCCAAGCCATTGTACACCCCACCTAAGACAAATAGATGAAAAAATCCATGTGGAAAGCATCAACACTAACTTAATGCTGCAGCGCTTCAGAGTTTTTTGGTCTGAGGGGAAAAAAAAAATCTAGAATTACCTTTAAGCATATTGTAATTCAAATGATCCGACAGGAAACAACGCTGTAAAAAAAGAAGTCGTCAAGGTTTTGGCTACTCTTAGGTAGGGATGGCTGTCGTTCGAATTTTATCAATACCGGTACCGGTACCACTTAGCGACAGCGATACTTCTCGCTATAATTTGGTGCAAAATATAAAGACATGACATGAAAAGACGGTCGTCATCGCCCCCCATTTAAGACCATATTATTTGAGCCTTTTTCCATTACATTTTAAAAGAAACTGAATTAAAAATACAGTGGATACTATTAAGTGGATGAAGCCGAGCTCAATGGTTACAGAAAGTAAAGCATGTCTACATGGAGTACATGACATGACAGCTACAGCTATCATGGTTAGGATTCTTGTACCTTTACTATTTAAAATGTATTTAAATGATTAACATTATTATTTTGTTTTATTTCTTCTGTATGTGCTCTTCCTCCATACAGTGTTATTTGTATATGATGAATGATGCCCAATCTCAAGATGACTTTCTTTTCTTCTATGTAATTAATTGCCTGTTAATGAGTAAATAACTGAACTGAAAACGTGACAACAGAGTTACTTATAGAGGAATCCATGATTTTGTACAGGCATAGTAACGGACACAAGGCGTCCCCGTTACCATGGTGATTAACTTTCACTTCTGCCTGCGTGTGTCGTTTAGCTGCTCTGTTTTATTTTATAGATACATTAACACTATATTCTGTCATTGTTGTCTTTTTGCTCCGTGAAGTTATCAGTTCTACAGCGTTTTCACGCCGTCACCACGTGGAGAGTTCCAGAGCTGAGCTGCATCGAAGTAAGAACGGACCAGTTTCTGTCATTGTAATAAACACAGACTCACAGAACACATGTCGGCTTGATAACGTACCGCTGATTGTCTGATGTCAGATTTATCTGTGGAAATAATGATGTTATTCAAAAAGCGAACATTATTAATGTTACCGAGTTTGTTTGCTAGCTGCTAAACTCACTGTAAAAGTAAAGGTCAGGAGCTGCGGCTGGTGTGTATTTTCAAATTCTGCCATTTTTTACTCCTGATTTCAGCTCCTGCAGTTTTAATGACTTTTCCAAGATGTATCGGTAGTAGTTGGTCCCCAGTGGACTTCTTTTGCAAGTTTTGTTTTTAAGCTTTTTGATGCTGTTTATAAAATCTAGCTTTTCCAAAGTTTTGTACACAGATGTATTCAAAATCATGGTTCAAAATGATGTGAAATTGCTTATTTTAAATAAAAAAATGTATACATTTTGTTGCAGGAGGACTCCCAATCCCCTTAGTGGAATCTAAGTCTTCCACAAAGTTAGGGAAAACGCTAGACACACCAAAGCCCTCTGAAAACCTAGGGAAAACCCTGCTAACGGCTAGCATACCACTGCTGCTTCCCAGAGCATTTGTAAACAGTTTATTTATACGCCTATAGACATAACCAGTTTCCCATTAATTATCTGCACTGTGGCAACCATCCGCAGTCTAATATGTCCCAGTACAGTTTCATAATGAACCTAATATTTTTACCCTTCTCACAGCAACATAAAAGATCTCTAATCTTGTGTTTTGCACTGTTGCTTCTGCAAATCTGTAAAACCAGGATTAATGCATGGTTGGATAACTGGGATCTCTGCAGCCACCACCAGGCCACTGAGTTACTGGGTGTGTTTACATGGTCTTGAGTATCTTGACTATAACCAGTTTTTTGCAGTATCCTGTTTTCGGGTCTGCACATTTTATGAACTTATCCCATTTGCAGAAACCTGGATGCAGAAATCCGTTATGTCACTTGGCTGAAGTGTCACGTGACATAACGGAAAGACAAATAACGGCAGCAGTGACAGAGTCTCGCTTCTGGACAGATGAAGGGATGTGCATAACCAGAGGTCTGTGTGTTCCGTGTACATGCCATATCCCGATTAGGATCAAAACTGGGATCAGCTTCATAACCAGGACATCGGTGAACATGTAAACACAGTCACTGTAGTGAGATGATCTGAACTTTTTTCAGTCATAACTTTATTCCTCACTGACTCTAAAGATTCACTATAAACAGACATGAATACATCCTTAGATTAATCGTATAATCAAAAAAAAAAAAAAAAGATATATTAATTTATAAAGTTAGTTGCGGTCTTACACTAAAGACAACACAAAGCCAGAGAACATGACCCAACATATCATTTGCAGACTGCACTGATTTGAGAAATATTAATCCTGTTAACAGCTTTTCCTGCTCCACCTCTGGCCTCCTCTTCCTTCTTCAGTTCTACCGGTTCCAGTTCTTTGTCAAAATGTGGATATCATATCTCCAGTAACTGCAGGTTATTATGGTATTAGTCTACATGATATACATGTCACGTTCCTTTAATTTGTAAAGCATCAATTTAGCAGCACACATGCAGGCCTACAAAGGTACTCTGCCCAGCTGACTGGTTGTGTGTTGTGACTGTGCACTTATTTGTATGACAGGGACAAAGATGTGTGTGGACACTTCAGGCTTGCTCAGGGATCTGCTGTCACATCCCATAATAGGAGCGGTGCATTCACACCAGCCGCCGCTCCAGGACGGCTCACTAAGTGGGTGGTGAACCTTCCACGGGCCGACAGCGGTGCTCGCGTCAGGATCAGTGTCAGCGTCACTGTTACAAGCTCTGCATAGTAAAAATAATCCTGCATCAGTTCAAAGTCTCAAATGCAAAACAAAGTTACTTTTGTCAGAGATCTACACCGTTTGTCGATTTGTTTGCTCCCTCTGAAACTAAAAGAAGAAACCCTGGGAAGAGTTTCTATTGATCAAATGTTAAGACTTTCACCCAAATGATTAAAAAAGAAGGAAACTCTCAGTCATCCAGGCTATGGTCTATCCAAAGAGCAACTGGACTTAAAGGGGTCCTGAAGACGTTCCACCGGTCATCCAAGACACTTCCTCAGTTCAGTTTGAGACAAAAAAGCTGTGTGGCACATCGCTCTGTCAGTCATCCAGTGCATAGGTTGTTGGTGAAGTTGTTAGCGTAGATAATGAGCTAATTGGCACTGGACGGATCTGCTGTGTGTGCTGGAAAATAAAGAGATCCCCAGAGAGCTAAGCTCCAGTTGGGGAGATGGAGGTGTGAGCATTGTGGATTCATTTTCCCTATGGTATACTTTCTAATGTAGTGGAAGAAACATGGAAGCACGAAAGCGTGAGCAACAGACACAATAACGAAGGTCAAAGGGAAGAGCATTAAGAAACTGAAAAGAAAATTCCCTAGAGCTCGCAGGAGAATAAATACTTCATATTTAAAGTTAATGCCAAATGTGTTTGGAGCCTGTTCACTCGCATCCAAATAGACATTAGTGCAGCTTTAATAAAACCACGTTCAATACCAAGCAACTATTAAACACAGACAAAGTTAACACAATCCAGTACGCTAAATGTTGTCACTACACACTGCACAATATGTGAAGGTGTGTGTACTGTGTAACACTTTCTCTCTGCCCTCCATACTTACAATAACTGTCAAGCAAACTTGAAACAAACTTTGAAATGTTGCCAAAAAAGAAAAATAGAAAATGCAAATTAGGTGCATTTCCATCAACTAATATGGAGCTGCATAGTGTAGTCAGAAGGCGCTATAAGCTACGTAACGTAGAAGTAGTGGAGGTTGCGAAGTGGAAACAAAACCAGTTGTTTACCAGCTGCCAGCAAACCTTGAAGAAAAAGAGGAAAGAAACAGAACCAGCCACCTTTCATATTGTAAATATTCAGGCAGTGCACACATGATTTCTGAGGGGTCATAGATGAGGACACATTTCACAGCCAGCTGAATTGTGAGAAAACTTGGAAAAGAAAATGTGACTTTATGTGCGTTTCCATCCACTACTTTTATGCAAGTACTAAGAGTAGGTTCTCCATCATCATCATGGTTTAAAACCATGTTAGTTAAATGTAGTATTTATTAACATACTACCTGAGCAGTTCAATGAGGAGCTGATAGTTAGAACCAGAGGTCTTTGACCCAGAACTTCATCCATTTTGTCCAAAAACCCGTAGCTGGCTTCAGCTTTACCCCCTGAACCGCTGGTCGACATCTGATGTTATTTCGAAGTCTTCCACTTGCTTTTCAGAAATTGCCATGGTTCGTCAAAGCCTTTGTCTGGCGTTCGCTCTTCAAAACACGGTGGCGTTTTGGTGTCATTTTCCATTTACAATGGCTTTTCTGCTTCCTGTATTAATTCAAGGAATGCTCCAGTGTCCTCACTGGTCCACTCATGTCTGTCATAATTCATTCATTCATTCAGTGAGCGCCTCAATTGCAATATAACCGAGAAACATATAAATACCAGCGATAAGAACAATAAATTCAATAAATAAAACCTTGAAAAATTCACTCAAAGAATTACGAAAGAATCAGAAATGGAGGCAACTTCCGCACGATGATGAAGTAGAAGTTGCCTACTACTTCATCACTGTGTCAAGTCTGGCATGTCGCTGAGCACACTATTAGATGGAATTCACAGCAATTAATCAAAAATCCTGTAACTTATCCCGTATTCCTGAATGGGTCAAACACCTACTGCCATTACTCAACAAAACTGAACTTCTCTACACCTGTAAACTCCAAAGATTTCAGTGTCAGTATCAGTTTATTTCGCTCATTTCAGTGTAGAATTTCCAGAAACGAAACTGTAAACCAGTTATACATTCAATTTAATGACAGGAAAAGGAGCAGGAAGAAGAAATAACCTTACATTTCCTGCCCCTACCTGAATATATACTAGGGTTTATAGCTCAATTGTGTGCACAACTGTGTCTTAATGAATAAATTGTTGTTGTGCTTTAATTATTATTAATTTTGCCTGAGGGTCCTTGTGGACTTGATGAATTGTGAATTTGGACAGCCCTTAGCACTCGCAGACTTCCCAGGAACGTGCTCGTGAAGTCTGAGAGGGTGCAAGAGCGATGAAGTGCAGACATCTGGATTCAGCCAGAGGGACTTTTTTAGTTCCTGATAAGTGGAAAACTAAGCGGGCCAACTTTTTATTCTCTTTTTATTAACGGTGTCGGCTGAGTAAAATATCAACTAATCCTGTAAATCATCCTTTGAGCAAAGCCCCATCAGTCCTCGGGGACCCAGGCTGAGTTGAGTGTAAACATGGCTGCAAGTGCAGGGACCCAACTGTCTTCTGAGGGATAATTATTATTATTAGCACTCTGAGCTGCCGTGTTATCCCCACAAGGACTCCAGAACAATAAGCATCCACATGGGTGCGACCCATCTAGGCATTATCAGAGTGAGTCAGGGAGTCGTTAATACCCAGGCTAATAATGGCTGCCAAGAGGAGCTAACACTGAGCTAATAGCAGCAGTGAGGGACAGGCAGGTGGCACCGTGGGGACACGTCTCGCTCACACTGTGGCTGTCCAGAGGCCTCGTCCTCAGGCTGTAATTAGTGGCCTGTGACAACAAGGCTCAACAGAGGAGAAGCAGCATGCCAAGCAGGTACTCAAGGGTCTGAGCAACAATAATAATCACTAGTCTGCAAAACAATCAACTCCCAGTGCTGAATATTCTATTACTTTCAGGCTGTGTTAAGTCAAGTTTAAGTTTGAAAAGGAAAAAAAGAAAAAGAACCGTCAACTAACAGGCATTTCAATACAGGTTTGTGTCGAAGAAAACAAGTTCGGCAAAGTTTAGAGATGGTTTCTGAAACTTTGCTAAAAGGCTAGCAAGCAGCGTATTAGTCAGGAAGCAACCTAAGAGCAGAACGTGATCAGAAAAAAAAAAAACAAACACCTTCATAATAATGTCCCATTTTAATCAAATAATCGAAGTTTTTGACTGACTGTACAAACAATTGAGCCATTGTACCAGTTGAGTATTTGTTCATTTTGATTCAAAGAGCTGTTTTCCAGTGATGAGTGCAGAAATGAGAACATAGCAAGTGCAAATGTTTTAACAGCAATTTGACAAAAATGAGGCAGAAGCCCATTATCCTTCCTCAAAACACATATCAGGCCTTTACCAAGACACAATTTGTGTCCTCACTGATGGTTTAAGATGCAATTACCGCATCCAATAAAACAGCACACGTTTTCATATTTCATTGTCCCCGGTGTGTACAAGACTCACTTGTGGAACTGTTGACCTGCTCTGCTCAGCTGGCTGAGTGGAGTTTTAAATATGAATGCCACACGTCTTACAAACATTACATTAGAATCCTCTCTGTCTGCTAATGTGAAAGTAAATGTGGTCTTAAGGACATCAAACATGCTTCAAGGAGGGAGGGGGCTGTGTTTTTCCTACTCCCACAAAAACTCTTTAAATCACAGTGTAATATTTCAACTCATTCAAAAACCTTGCTTCTCCACGTCCATGGAGATATATGCCAACATTTTTCCTCTAGATGCTTATATTCAACTCAGGATCGATACAGATACAACATAATAATACAACAGTAAAATCTATAATTTCAATTATAAATATGGCCCATATGTATTGTGGAGTTATACTGAAGTGTTCATTCATTTTTATTTTTATGTTTTTGGGTTTTGATTTCAGTGTCGTTTTTGTTTACAGTTTCATAAGTACTTTTATTTTTACTTTGAGGGGTTCTTTTGGTTTTTTTTTTACATTTTATACATTTGACGTAGTCAGTTTTGCTTTCACACTGAAATCCTGGGAGCAGCCTAAACAACACCACATGTCATACCCGCATCCTGCCATCATCATGTCTGTGTGCTGGGTCTTCTAGTACAGCCTTTTCCATTTGAAAGGAGATATAGACATAGATGAACAGATTCATACCGAGATACTGTATGGCATTAATGACGACATTTCGATTACTTCACTGGACCAGCTTCTTTTGTTTGTTTGTTTTTTGGTGACTATGACCTTGTGAACTTGCTGTGTTACTGATCCGAAAGTCTGAACCATCCAAAAAAGTGTTTTCACACTGAAAATGAACCGAACCCTAGTTTTTGTCAGACCAAAAACTGGCTGTTTGGTCTGCACCTTGGTTAGCAGGAGATTTCACACCTGAAATGAAAAGTCCAAAGGTTCAGACCAAATGATGTAGGTGTGAAAGCGAAGAAGAAAGCCTCGATTTAAAGAAGCTGAAAAAGGTAGGATGAACGAATGTATCATGGACCCAAATCAACAACTGGAAACGAGTCAGACTCTCCCAAATAAACCTGGTTAATTTTGTAAACTCACTTTATGGAACAGACCCCAGGTATACTTCAAAGTGAAACAAGCTAAGTTAGGGATCAACCGATATGTTTTCTAGTATTTGTCAGTTTTTAAAATGAACTAGAGGAATTAGAAATAAGTACTTTAAGAATAGAATAAACTTTATTGTCCAGCGAAGGTAGAAAAATTGTCTTTCGTGTCACCAGTAGTGCATAACAAAATGCAATATCAGTGATAAATAGAAGTTGTTTTCTCATTATAGTTTTGATATGTTTTGACAAGATTTGTGACATGTAACTAATCAAGTGGCTGCAAGTAGCACGATACCCATCGATTTCCCTGAGCAAAGTGCAAATCCTGCTAATGCTAAAGTTGTATTTCAAATAAAAATTTACTGACTTCTTTTGTTATGTTGGCATTTCATTCCTCATCACATTTAGGAAACTCCATGCTGGTCCAATTATTTCAATCCACGTACATCGTATACATATAAGCAGATAAGGTGTTATGTACATACATGGTCCAGTACTGACTGTGATGAAAAGCAGAGCCAGTTGACAAAGCTCTCAGTTCGGAGACCTCCCAATGCGGCTGTTGCTGCTACACAGTATCTAAAGCCGACCCTGCGCTGCACTGAGCCCAGGGGTTGATGGGAGTCCTCGAGGGAACCATTAGCGAGCGGATCGGCAATGTGGCGCGCGGGGAGTGAGCACAATTCATGGGAGAGAGCGCCGAAAGAACTCACAACACTCTAACAACACCTGTCACCCCTGTGCCTAATGAGAAACACAATTAGCAATTAACAGTGCGATCTGTCAGGGCTAATACCTGCCTCTCCCTGTGCACACACACAGACACACTCACAGAGCCAGGGGGGAGAAACCAGACCCCCTTCATCAGCACTTCCATGCAGGTATGAAATGAGCCCAAACAAGCGGATCAATTAGACAGGTGATGTAATGTTGTGAAACTTAAGCTGATGCCTCGGTGGCAGATTTTCTAAACGGCGTCCTCGCCGATGCTCCACAGTGACTTTTAAGATGGGAATTAAGTGTGATTTTTATCCCACCTGAGGGAACTGAACTTTGGAGTTGGACGCACCGCATGCTGGCCGTACATCATACTGCATGGGCTATTAAACTGTGCGCACGGCGGCAAGTTTGTCAAGGCGTACTTTCCTGGTAGCGTTGGTGCTCTATTCTCCTGTAAACCAACTGCTACCGTGGGATTTAACACCAGATGAACTCAAGTGAATATAAACAGCACAGGCAGGAAAAGTTCCCTAAATCAGCACATTTGGTGTTTATTTGGATCCCCGTTAACTCACTGCTTTATTGGCACAGGCTTCGGAAGATCAAATCGATTCAAAGGCGATATGGATCCTCAGAGCTGCTGATATTTCTCACTGATTAACTCTGAGGGGACATCTGAGGACACCTAAAGCCAGGGAGCGTTCATGTGCAGGCTTTCAGGGACAACGTCGAGGGAAAAAGACAAATGTAATGCACAAGCTGCACAGACTTAGTTAAAAATTAATAGCTTAGACATGTACATAGCTGTCAAATACTTGCAAATTTAGCTCATGTATTGCATTAGCATTCTGTTCTCGTGCTTGTTCTCATGTAAAGACATTCTTAATTATTATTTTTCATGCTCCACACGAGAAATCTCCTAAAACCTTAATGAATTTTACCAAATCAGGAGTACAGTAAGAAAAACAAACTAGAGGTTCAAGACACAATAAAGGGCACCCCCATGAAACTGAGACCCGGTCTTGTTTGTCAAATGAAACGTCCATGAACTAGTTGAAAAAACAGTGGGTGTCGTATATTTTGTAATTTTGCAAATAAAATTACAGGCTGAAATGGGCCGATATTCACGGGTTCCTATACGAGGAACACGTGAATATGAAGTATCTGAATGTGCAATGGACGGTTCTCAAGTCATTCAAAACATCATACAAGAAAGAATATAAGTTCAAAGATGCCATCTTCTATGAAAATTTCACATTTGCACATTAGCGTCTGGATAATACTAATACAGAAAAATACAAATCCACCCAAAAACAAATTCTATTACCGGCGGTGCTTGGCTCTCTACTGAATTTAAAATGTCACACGCTGTTTTATTTCCACAAACTTCACTATACTTACACAATACAACAAAAATGGGTCGCCGGTCAGCTTCCCATTATGAGCCAATCAGGAGCTGGCACGCATTTATTGTCTTGTTCAAAGACACTTCAGGACGACAGATGCCTGCAAAACAAAACAGTTTAAATCTATTTTTTTCTTAAGCTTTTCTATAGTGTTTATGTCTAATTTGAATTTCAGCCTATTTTAAATACAGTCATCATGAAAACTTTTGCATTCAGATGTGACTTTGTAGTAAACACACATCACACCTCACACACCAGCATAAACACTGGCTGTTTTCTAATTGGATTACACCAGTATATGTGTGTGTGTGTGTGGCATCTCCAGCATGGTAATTGTGTCAGCCTTGTTGGTCAGTGGGGAATTGAAGTGTTAAATCCAATTCTGAATTTGTATCTGTGGTACAGAGGAGGGGGGATGTAGCGTGAGTACCAACCATATGTTTCCCTCCCCAATTCAGAGGGATTGAATATGGATGAGAAACAACTTGGGGTCCTGGCTCTGCCACTGGTAGCAGGTTTAGGCATTGACAGTGTGCGCTCATTTGTTATCAGCGTGGAAGTGGAGCTGCACACACCAGCACTGTGGAACTGACAAAGATTTCCCTTAATGAAGATAAAACTGATTCAGTGAGTTTGACCCGTGAGTTTCTCTTCTATTGTGTGCAGCAGCTCTCTGTACAGGCTGCTCCAGACAAAATATGTGGCAAATTGTCATGAACTGCTGCTTGTATATGTGGAAAACGACACTTGTATTCAAGGATATTTTATGTGTCAATCAGTAACGATGCCGAAAACACCATGTGATTGCATAGCTTTAAACTTTTAACTTCACCGTCTTCAATTCTGATTATGTGCCGTAGCTTCTAACTTTCTTTCAGTTGTTTTCTTATTCATATCCAGGCTGTCAAATTACGATTATTTCAATACGGTGACAGTGGTCTGAGGTGGATGATGAAAGAATTCATTACCATCAGGACAAAAAACTGCAACTTTGAAATACACGTTGCATGGCACTTGTCTGTGTGGTGCAGATCGTTTCATTTCACCATAGAAGTGATTCACATCAATGAGGCCTAGTCCACATGTACTTTTTAAAACTGTTTTTTTGGTCCTTCATTCTCAAACAAAATCCAATCCACACAAGTACTGTTTCAAAAAAAGAAAAAAAAATCCCATGCACACAAACACAATTTAAGTGCTGTCAAGAGCATGCCAAACCAACAGTTTGAATGCCACAAAAACACAAAAAAAATCATTTAAAATAGGAAAGAGCTGTAGTGCCATTGCAGGGAAAAACACCTGCTTGGTGTCATGTAGCTGAAATTACTCTCACATATTCATTTCAATATAATACTCAGTACAAACACTGTTTTATGTACCAGTAAGATATAGAGCTTTTGCCATTTATTTGCCATTTGTTTTTATTACAGAAAAGGCCACTGTTCAGTGTGCAATATTTAGTGACAACTAGTGGTGAATGTGCAGATTTTAGCACCGAATCCCCCTCACCTTCCCCTACAGTGGCTGACAGAAATGCACAAGGTCGTCGTTAGAGCCATTGATTTGTCCATTGTTTAGATTTTAACTCTAGTCGACACTCAAACATAGTAGGTGACAGTGATGCACCTTAATGCTGGATGCCACCTGCTACAAAGTGG
>JAPQRN010000009.1:2729316-2766747 GCA_037367275.1 Coranthus polyacanthus | reverse complement strand
TGCTTAAGGTTAAGTTTATAACAGAAGAGGCCAAACGTAAGTATTAGGCTTCATTTGAAAGTGAAAGTCTGTTTTTAATCTACATCAGTTCAAACGTGGCTCAAATGTAACCCTATGTAACACTATCCTGTAAATGGGTCGCTGCTGAGGTTTTAACTAGGGATCAACCTATTATCGATATTCAGCATTTTTCCCCTTATCTATATCATTATGTGGTCATCAGATATTCAATAAAATAACTTCATTTCAAAATGCAGCAACCTCTCTCTGTCTGTAGTCATGAGTAACAGCCTATCGACACTGAAATGACAAGGATATTTACATATTTACTAGTACTATTATTATTATTATGATATAATATAATCCTTCCAGTTCAAAGCGGAAAATGATATACACTAATAAATGATAAATGATAAATAATAACACTGACAATACTTTTGAAATACAACTAAATTGTATTTTATTTGATCTTTAAAATCCGACTTTCATTTTTACAGCAAATGTGAATCAGTTTCAAATATCGGTTGGTTATTAATAATCTGTATCGTTGCAGGCCCTGAAAAAACACACCGGTCAACCCACAATATTAATGTATTAGAACTCCTTCAACTCTAAAAGTCACATGGAAATGTAAACTTGGTTTAGCAAAGACAGAGAATTGTAAAAAATGACACATATCAAAGAATGCATACGTTCTTTTGTATCTTTACACTTCTGCACCGCGTAAACAACTCGACTTCTTGTACCGTTTCCTAATTGAGCTGTCAATCAATAGCGCTCAACTCAGACTGCATGTAGTCACTCCAGCAATGTACATGTGAAGAGCCAAGCTGTGGATCTGAGTGCAGAGACAGCTTTCAACATGAATGTTAGTGTCCTACTGTCAGGTTTAGTTAAACAGCACCCATTATGCAGTGCAAACGCATAAAGCAAAGTTTGACAGAGAAAACACTCACAGCCATTAGGGGGTGCACTTCTCTCACTGTACGTGGGGGAGACCTCAGGAGGAGACAAAAAAGAAAGAGAGAGAGAAGAAAAACTTGCTCTGCCCATTATGAAGTAAATTTTCTGAAATGGGTTTTTATCATGAAAAATAAAATGCAACATCTGTTGTAAATATATTTGGATACATTAGTATGTCCTCTGAGGGCTGCACGGAAATCGCAGGCAGTCTGCGTGTGGATGTGTGCGCGTGCATACAAGTGCATGCACTCGTATTTGTGTATGTGTGTATGTGTGTGTTGTGTGTGTAGCTCATTTATGCAATGAATTGGCCACACACAGTTTTAAGCAAAAGACAGAACAGAGCAGTGGACTGAGGAGTGGACTTCTCTTTTCCTGAAGGCCTTTGTTAAATACCTCATGAAGTAGCTTTGATGGAGTACTTCAGCATTAAACTTCTGTCTGGAGAAGGAAAAAGGAGCAATAAGGGAGACTGATCCTGAATGTGAAATAAAGCACAACCTGTACAACATGGAGCCTTTTATAGTCACTACACTTCCACAGAATATACAGCCCATACGTACATGCAGCTCAACGCTTTAAGACTAAAAACCTGCTGCAGTCTCAGATGTTTAGGAGCCAGCCATGTCTGTTGCTATACAACAATATATTATCTCAAAGTCTCAGTTACAACACATTATGTCCTTAACGGATAACAACAACATGGTGCATATGCTGGAAGATACACAAAAACACTGAGACATGGAGATGGAGCACGTGGAAAATAACAGAAAAATTCACCAGCAATTAAATGAATGATTTGCTCAAGTCCTGCATTATATGTTTAATGATATATTGTATTATTACTGAAACCATAATTTTCTATCTTAAGAAAAATGGAAATTAAGAAATTATCTACCGTCGGTACAAAGGCAATAGTGAAACATACATTGTGAGATACTTTTACATAGGGCTGGAAAATACGGACCAGAAAACACATCGAGGCTTAACTGTGATGCACAATGTATCTCAGTATTTTCTACAAAGTGGGCTCAATGTTGAAATGTCAAAATAAGATGCAAAGACAGGGTTCCCATTACCTGTTTGTAAATATAAAGCTGTAAAACATATAAATGAAAAAATATATAAGAATAAAAAATGTATCTGCCCTATCATCAGCCTTGTTCAGAAATTCAATCGACTGTAATGGTTGAGGGCTCTCCTCCTTTTGGATGTCGTTTCATTCATTCTTACGCTAGTTGCAGGAAAAACTAAACTGAACTAAAGTATTCACAGAGTCAATATACATAGCATGTTTCATAAAGACGGACATATCTGTTGGTGAGTTATTCTTCTCACAAAGAGACACAAGCAGAGTGAAAACAACACACTGTTGGCCTTTGGTGCACAAGGTAGTAAGCCGCATAAAATCTGCATCACCAAAGTTAATACTATTGTTACTAATTTTTTATATTTTAGCAGATGAAAAAAACACCCACAGCAACATGGCACTGGCATTATATGCTGACCATGGAATGCTCTGCTGTCTAAATAATCAGTATCGGCCAATGAATAACCCATATCGGTCGACCGCTCAATATTTTCAGTTCATTATGAAACTGTGGAAATACAAAGAGGAAAATAATGGGAAATACATAGTGTTTTTCCTGCATGTCTGTACAATGTGTAGATGTAATGTTAAGTTAGACAGCCATCAACCAGCATTATTAGATATTCATACAAGCATGTTGCATTCTTATTGACTCAGTGACACTGATGAGATCTTCTCCTTAGTTCGGCATATCGAAGTTTGCCACTGGATGACTTCTTCGATACTCGACAGTATCCAAGTAAGTCAGTCGGGGGCATAAAAGTATCAAAGTTTGGTCTCCAGCCCTATGTTTAACACAGTTATTCTTCTTCTCACTGGCTGTGCTGCGGCTGTTCCCTGTGGTCTAAGTGTCCTTGTGACGCTGTTGTTGATAGTCGACAGCTCCCTCCCTCTGTGCTAGTGTCTCCCCCCAGCTGGCTGGCTCTAACGCTAATGGTCGCCCTCAGTAGGAGCTGCTGGGTCGCGGGTGCCTTTGCCGTCATCATTAAACACCATTGGTTTAATGAACGCAGCGTTTAGGAGTGCTTGGACCTTCATGCTCCGCTGCCTCATTAAGTGGAAAGCAAACTAATATGGGGAGCAACCTAGAGCTCACCTCTAGAGATGAAAGAGAGAGAGAGAGAGTGTGAGAACAAGAGCCGCACACAGACACACACTCAGACCCGGAGTCTGGAGGAGGCCTTTGATGTACAGGTCTTGAACTGAGTTGTAAATAATACTGTAAGACACCAGCAGATATCAAAGCTCGGAATCCGTAGTAATACTACCAATTTAAGCAGAACTTAAGTACTGTTGCAGCACAGTAGCGTTGAGAGCAATAACACCAGAGCTTTTCACATGGATACGGAGCACCCAGCCGGCGGGGAGGTACACAGGGACGGAGCGGTTTCAGCTGCACAAGCCCAAACATGGAGCCCGTCTCATTCTAATGCCACTGTTCCATCATATACACAGAGATTTAATTACTGTCTATTTCAAAGAGTTTGCCTACTCAATGTAGTGAATTACTGTAAAAGACAGTTTTCTTCTTCTTTTTGCCCACACAGACTGTAAATAAGTATTAATATGTAAAACCTATTCCTGATTGGTCAGAACTTTTGTAATTAAGAATCATTAGACTTCATTTACTTATTGACACCTTCGCTGTTTATCAACAATGACTAATGCATTGTTTTTCTAGAAAAACATGAATGCACTCTTATTCATCATAACTAAGTTATTTTGAGAGGAAACATGTTTTTATTCTCTTTTTTATCTAACCTATGTACTGTCTTTAAATTGAATTGTTAAAATTAATAATTAAGTAATCATCATTACATATTGTTTTTTTTTGTATTATATAAAACACATTCTGGGGGAAAGCACACGGAGGCAGGACTGATACAGACAGAAAGAAGTGGATGCAGTCGCCATGACATCACCCACTGGTTTGTGGATTACCGTTTTGAGGCCTTGAGTTTTTATTTTGGCTGACCTCAATGCTAACTAATAATACGTTAAACACCACTAAGTAATTTCAGCTACTTGCTAAATGTTAACACATAGAGCTGTGTAACTGACTTCATGAAATGTATAAACACACTGACTTAGCGCTAGCCACAGACCTGCCGGACCATACAATCTAACACCAAATGAATGCTAATATTAGCTGACGTAGCTATTATGCTGGGTATTTTTATTAAGTACCAGTAAACTTCATGAAGCAGTTGAGTGAAAAAATCAAATGCTGAAGGTCCAAATAAAGTAAATGACACCAGAAAACAATCTGTGGAGCCAGTCTTATTGGAGCCAGCATCACGAGGCTGTCAGCGTTATTACACTTTAAGATACTTGGCTTCAGTTTCAAGCAGTTACTCCCCCTTTATAGGCATGTTTCTCTATCATCGTGCTTGCATTGTTTTTAAGCATGGACTAAAATCACACCTTCTTGATCAAAACTACTTTTAGAATCAAACACTACTATAATAAAGGAAGAAGCTGGCTGTTTGGCCAGCAGCAGGTACTTACAGAACGCTATGTAACCCATTCTCCAAATTGACACGAAAAAGCATATCCGTATATTAATACCAGTTTAGTATGAATAGATACAAAGTCGCAATACAGATAAATTCTTCAAGCTTTATGAAAATAAGTACATTATTAGTGAGGTTATCCCACTGCCTAACCATGGACTTCCTATAAAACGATTAAATTGAGTCAGTAGGAGCTTACCCTTTAACAGCAATTTAACATGCTAAAAAATCAGGCTAACCTAAAAATATAAATGGCATGAACCAGAATATAGGTTCAAGTACTGTACAAGTCAACATTTGAAATCCATACATAGCACCGTGATTTCAGCCCTGACCCAGTTTAGTCACAAGTCTCTGGCTTCCAAAGGAGCTGTGAAAGAAGGAGACTTCTCAACCTGCCACCCACTCACTCAGGTGTTGGTGCCAGAATCTGCCCACACCTAACCATCCATCTTCCCTTTCTGCCCATCCATCCATCCACCATCCCCTCCTGCACCTCCTCTTCCATCCTCATCATCTCCTTCTCCCCAGGGTGGGCCTGGGTGGAGGTAATTCCCTCTCTACACAGGAACAATTAAGGGCTCAGCTCAGGGCTTTATGGTCAGAGGAGCAGATGCTTTTTGCCATTCCTGGGTCCATAACTGCCTCAAATGACTATGTGCTGGATAGAGGGGCGTCGCAGGCTCCTCCTCTTCACTGTATACAACAACTATAATTCTTTTCTGCTCCTTCAGCATCTATCACACATCTCTGTAATGTTTCTATAAACAGATAACGTCACAGTAGTTGATGCCTGTGTGGCAGACTACAGCTTCAGGAAGGACATAAAAAAGACACTATTTTTACATTACTTGGGCATACCCGTTCATGCGCTGAAGCATCCAAATGTGCTCTCACATTCTCATGCAGAAATAAAACAGGCTTGAACTCTGGTGGTAATGACTCTTGCCACTTAGCAACTCTATTGAACTTATATGGCCCTACCGTTGTTTTCATTTGGTCTATTTCCTATCTTGTAACTTCTAGTTTCTACTGCTTGCTATGAAAAATTAAGCCTCAAATCTCAGTTCTGATCTCACATAACCTGTTATAAAATGACAAAGCTCAGGGTGCTTTCTACTAGTAGCAGTAAGCACCGCCTCAGTGTAGGGTTGCAACAGTATGAGATTTTCATTGTATGATAATCGTCTGAGAAAATCTCAGTTTCATGATATCATGCACACATATTATCAATTGCAATGACCCTCAAAGGAGTGAAAACAGGTGTTTTTGGTGTTGAACAAATGTTTCATTACAATTTGGTGAAATATTGTGAGTTTGATTTGAGTTGACTTGCTTTGTTATCAAGGAAATGCACAGATTACTCATTTAGAAACAAAACATATAAACATAAAAACTAGGATTAAAAAATAGAAAAATACTAAAAAATATGAATTTAATTTTGCATGTTTGACACAGTACCTCTCTGCTCAGTGTCACTGAAACCAAAATATCACCAAACAACAGAGGTTGTGTTCATTTTTTCCATTTCTAGAATTAGATCACCCTAAAACCTCCAAATCTGGACCTTTAAATTGCAGCCTTTTACGATTATACAGTTGCACAGGCTGATATTGCGATTCGATTCATTGTGCAGCCCTAATCAGCACGAATGAAAAAAAAACATTTAGTGGCACTCCAGTGGCTCATCTGATAGAATTCACACCATTTACCATACCTCTTCTTGATCCCCTCCCGACTGCAATATTAAAAGTACTGCAGTATGCTTTTCCACAAACGCATCACTTCCTCTACCATTATAAAATAAAAACCCTCTTCATTCATTTGTTAGCAGAGCTTTTATTGTATAAACATTGTCCTGTCTCGCTTGTACGTTTCTACAAATGACAGTTTTACTGAAAAAGGAGGACGTACACACCTGCAGTAACTGAAACCGGACAATAACACTTCAGGTGGGTGATCTAGAACAACAAAGTGTTGAAAACAGCTGGATTATATTTATTGAATGTATTAAATTAAACTTGTTGAGGTGAACATTGTATTTAACTGGCAGCACGTTACATGACAGTCACCAGAAGTTTATCCATATTCATTTTTCCCCGGCTTGTAATTGACTCCCGGTTTTTATTTGAGGAAATACGATATGTATACTTTTAATATGCCTTTTATTTCTAAACATTAAAGCTTAATCACAATGATACGTCTATTGTGCCACAGATTAAACCAATGAGCAAAACAGAAGCAGGTCAATCGGTCACAATTCAAGCCGTGAGCAGCAAAAAGCAAGCTTGACAAAACCAAGCAAAGTCAATTCAACTAGTTTAATTCTGTTCAAAGAAGACAGAGAAAAATAAATACTAAATTCATTAACGTGCCCATCTAACAATAACATCTCATCTGGTCTATCATATAGTAAATGCACTGGGGAGCTCATTGATGAAACAAATCTACTCCACTGCTGTTTCTTAATATTTTCCTCCAGAAAGAATTAGAAAAAGTAAACACTTTGACTGGAGTTAATGATAAGTTAATTCTACCACTGGGGATTTGAACCCTAATATAGAACTCCACAGAGAACTCTAGTATTAGCTACTTTAATATAACATTCCCATAGTTTTAAGACACAACAATGAGGTCTTCCTAGTTTTTCATATGCGCCTTTAAAGACAACTGCAAAATAAGTGTCTCTAGTTCTCTCAGTTAAAGTTTAATTCAACACATGATGTTTGTATATAAAGTAAAGCCGGGGCCTGAAGGTGAACGGTGCAGACGCCGGTGTCGAAGTGTGTTTCATGTGTCTGGTAAACTACATGTCTGTTTACGACAGCGGGAGCGAGAACGACACACGGAGAAAGAGAGAGTTGCAAAAGACAGAAGTGAATGACTGCGGAGTGAAAAAAAATAGCTTGATCTGGGGCTCTGTCATGTGAAGTGTTGATAAGCGATACTGAAGGAGGTGTGAATGGTGTTAACAGTGTGCCCCAGAGAGGCTAATTGCTTTAATGGGAAGTCTAGTCATTATGGAGACCCTCAGAGTGATTAGAGAAAACAGTGAAATGATAATATACAACAAGTCATTCTGCAAACCTTTATGTTTTACCCAATATCCCAGTTTCCCAAAAATACTTACTCTTACTGACTTGAACACTTCAAAGCTACACCTGTCACCACATATGGGCACACAACATCAGCAAACACAAGACAATTACTGGATATACATAATTAAAGAGGAAAAGGCAACACTAATAAAAATAAGTAAACGATCAGATTGCAGTTTACTGTCCTGCACCACGACCTCTGTAATCTCCATTTATTTTAGGCTACTGTTTACAGTACTGACAGAGATCCAAATGCATCTCATCGAACTCTGTATCGTCTGCCTGAAGGTTAACAGTTCATACTGACTGTACAGAATATGGGATGGATCTCAGAGGAGTCTCTTTATTTGTGTTAGTAGCACAGGCCAAAAAGAGACTGCAGACTAAAAGGATCTTTCTGCCTGATGACTTTCATTGCAGTCTGAACCAAATGTGTTTTGAGTTTTGATGACACTGGAAGGTTCCCAAACCACGTAGTCAATCCATACCTGATCACACTCTCTAAAAACAAACGTTTTTGTTTGACTCCATACAGATGTAGTCTGCATAAAAAAAATACCAAAATACCAAAGCCAGTCAACATGAAGTTTCCAATATAAAGAAAAAGCTTAAAAGCCTAAACAACAACTCTGGGTCACAGCAGTGAGAGCCCGGGTTGCCTGCAGAGCAGCAGCACTGAAAGCTTGATGGCTTCATTTATTTATAGATTAATTTACTGAATGGTGCAAGTTTTCATACAGAATTTTTTTTATCCTTTCTAAAGATTAGTTTTACGTATCAACATGTAAAGAAAAAGAATTTAGAAGCCAATGTAAGCCAATAAAAAAAAAACTTCTAATGCTAGATGTTCCTGCAGCCTCATGCAGCGCTTTTCCATTAAACTGAAAATACTGTTATCGCTGATTCTGTGCCGTACCACAGCGCACTTGTATCTTATTTACTCCTTTTGGCCATCTATGATTCTGTCTTACTATCCCACTGATGATCTCCGTCCCCATATCTCTTCAGTTGCTCATTATTTTCCAGGTAGAGGTCATGCAGCTCGTGGAAAGACATCTTCATTAGTATTTGACTAGAAAAGGTTGGACCTCCCTTTGGACTGTTTTGGCAAAGGTAGCCCCAACGGCCCACTAATGCTATAGATGTCCTGTTGATTGACTCCCTGTCAGAAATAAAGTTGGGTTTTCCGAATGCTTCGGCTATCACTGAGATGTTAAGATTGCTACTGGGTAAACAGAGCAGATTTATGGGCTCTACAGCAAAATGCATTAGTGAATAATAAATCACACCTGTAACATGTTATAAAAAAGACTGAGGAATACTCACTGGGCTGTGAATGTTTTATGTGGTTCACTACAAAGAGGACATCAATTTTATCCAATTCTGAAGATTATTGTTGTTACTTTACATCATGTCCATCTTATCAAGTCATTTTAGAATCTCGCAGGTAGAATGATGTTGAGTCAAAATACAACATAGAAATATCTGATACAAAAAACACAAAAATTTAGAGAAAAAAAGTCACCATTTTCACTAGGAGTGGCTGATGTAGACGGAATCTTTACATCACAGTAACTGTACATACACAGAGTAATTGTTCTTTAAGTTTGATTAGGAAATTGAAAACAACGTTACCATACTTCATCACATTCGAATATTTTCCTCTTTTAGATGTTTGAAGCTGCTATACAACAAAAAGTTAAAAACAAAAGACTGAAAACAGCAAAACTAAGATTCTTTCAAAATGGAAGCTTCAAGGTTCCAATCGAGAACAATAACACTGTCAAATTAAACCAAAGTGTGCAAATGTCTGGTAATTATGTAACTCCAGCAACAGTACAAAAAATGAGACAAATATTTACAAGTATTACTTGTTTTAAGGTCCTCAGCAGTCCTGCGGTCCACGTGAAATTAGCTTGCCAGGCAGATGATTTATGTGATCGTGAAAAACATGCAAGATCGCACAATCACGTGAGATTTCACGAGATCCTACAGGAGAAATACTGTCAAACCTCTACCTCTAGACACATTTCCACCGTGACACTTTACATACCATCATATCGCTCAAACCTAGTTTTCAGCAACGCTTCTAAAACCGCTTTTTCCACACAAGGAGACACCCAAACATGAATTACGATGCTTTCTCTTCAGTACAACTCAGTAAAACTATAAGAAAAATCACTCATCCCATCATTCCCACAGTTCAGTGCATCCACAGCAGCTGCCCCTCACTACACTCCTACAATAGTTCACATTACTGTTACCTCCGCCAAGGTAATAGCTTTTAGTAATCATTTAAATACATAGGCCTACATGTGTCACAATGAGAGGATGAAAACACTATGCTATGTTCATATTCTACACTTTAGGTTAGAAAACGTGGACTTTCACACAGAACAGGTCAAAGAGAAATTAAAACATGGAAAAATTACATTAGATCAAATATTTTGTTGCAATTAAGATCTTACAATTTCAACCCTAATGACTTCTACGGCCTTACATTTATAAAGTTTAATTTAATAAAGTCTAGTTTAAGACTTTTTACGGACCAGTATACACCCTGCTCTTTCTTCTGCCTTCATTGGATGCTCTTCAAACTGGCAGCATTATCACATTATATATTGTGATAAATGTTGATTAATATGAAAAAAAACTTATTTTTAAGTAGTTAATAGGTCATTTCTTACACAGTATTTGTATTTAACCTGGAAGTTGCTTTTAAGCTTTTTTTACCCACAGTAAAAACTCACATTACAAACTGACTTCTGTTTTCCCTTTTTTCTTCAAATTAAATTATCAACACTTCTACTTCTGGTTTTAACAACACAGCCATCTGGTTTAAAACTGACAAAAAAACAAAACTGCTGAGAAAGCAATGGCCTGGCCCAGGAAGGGTTAACCCCAAAAACTCATTGTTCAGACTCAGTGGGGCATGTGGCCTCATTCAGCTACCTGAAATGCCCCCACCACACCCCAAAACTACTCGCAGCCCAAGTCCCCACGACAGGCAAGTCACTGTATTCATTAATTATCAACTCCATTTTTCACCACAAAACTGTAAACAAGATGGGGAAATGAGGAGCTGGAGAGCGATTAGCAACGTAAAAGGAGGCTGAGGGAATGAGATAGGACGGGAAGGGGATGAAAAGGGAGCACGAGTCAAAGGAAAGGGAAATAAGGTGAATAAAAACACTGTGGGGCTGAAGGGACGACCGAACGAGGTGGAAAGTGAAGGGAAAGTGACACGTTTTGTGCAAGGTTTGTGTTTTTTTGTCGTGCAAGGGATGTTGCAGAGGCATCCCAGTGCCTGTTCCCCTCCTAATTATTCCAATTATCATGGCACACTATGAAAACGTGATTAATAACACAGAGGATATTGTTGTGGCAATTAGCCATATGGTGGTGGGACTCTGCTCTGTCACGATTTTGCCATTAGCATCTACTTATGTTTGTCAGAGGCGTGCAGCCATGACAAGCTCAAGTTGTGCTCACCTTGCACTCCCCACAGAGAGGCTCACGCTGGGGGTGGAGGGAGCTGGGTATTCCTCCTGGCTTCTCGCCTGACTGAATTTTTTATGTGGCATCCGGTCGGACTGGGGACAAAATGTCAACCGGCGTCTGGGACAGCCCATCAAACTCTGGTGCTCCTGGGAAACGGGGGGAGGGGGAGGAGGGAGGAGGCACAAGACGAGAAGAATCATTTGTGCTTGTGCTACTCAAACACAAAGTGAATGTATTGATGCATACTAGGGTTTCACATTGTATATCGTTTCAGCATCGCCGTCGTGGTGTGCGCGTGAGCTGTAGTCACTCCGAAGAATGAGCAATGTCAAGTAAGGCAAAATAATTCATGAAAACGTGTCATGCTGCAATTTCTTGCTCCTTGATACAAATTTGCACTCCCAGTTTACAACTAATCTACAAGAAATGTCTCATAGAACATAATTTACTTGCTAATGAGTATGGCTGGGTGATGAAATTAAGGCTCCAACTAACAATTATTTTCGATTAATCAATTAGTTGTTTGTAGAGGTCGTCCAAGAGTAGCTTTTTAAAGGCCAATATAATAAGGATAGCTTGGAGCAGAGAAAAAAGCTGATGTTAATTTCTGGCTTATTTTTTTCTGGGACTAGTGAAGGGGAGCAGGTGATTAATTACCTATCTTTGACTTTATTAGAAACTGGATAACTGTTGAACTGAATATGAAGCTCAATAATTTTACCATCCTTTAAAGTCAGTAATTCCTGTGGAGAAGCATAATCTTAGCTACTTGCCACTATCCTGATGCTGATACTGATGGTTTGTAAAAGGTCCCATTGGTGCAATCTCAATCTCAGTCTATAAAATGAAGATGAAGGTAAAGAGAACATCCTCAAATGTCTTGTTTGGTCCACAAGCCAAAGATATTCAGTTTATTGTCAAAGAGGACGAACGAAACCAGAAAATATTCAGACTTGAGAAGCTGGAATAAAAAAAAACGTGTCTGTATTTATCAAAAGATTTGTGGGTTAATTTAATAGTTAATTTAATAATTGTTGCAGCTCTAATCACAATATTTATTTATATTGCAATGATTACCATTTTTCTTTTGTCTTTTTAGTTATTTTGTTTAATTCTCAGCTAAAACACTCAATGTTTCATTTCTCAGTCGTTTTACTTACTACCTCTGGATTTGTCATGTCATGACCATAAAAAAAAATAGTAAAAACCCCCATAAAAAAATAGCAAAAACCACAAATAACCAATATCTCATTTCTTCAACTTTCACTCAGAACCACAAACTGGGAAATTATTAATCATAATGACTGTCATGCGATAATTATGGTTTTGTGGTCCAGCCCTGTGTTACTCCTAAACCTTAAATCTGCTCTCTCTGTATATTTCTGTTAAATAGAAATACATGTGCATATGAGCACACATGCATAGACACACCAACATGCAAGCACACTCTAGGTCACGGCCAGTCAAATGAGTCAAGTTGACTCTAAGTCTGTCTCCACGGTGAGCAGTTTTTACAGCGAGAGCCCCCTTGTTAAGACCTGTTGGTATTCTCCAGATGGCAATAAAAATGCATGAGGTCTGCTGGAACCGTGGAGAAGAGCTCAGCCACTTAAGCAGGAAAAACAAAACCTCAGAGAGAAAAAAAAGCAGGTAGTGTGTCGCCAAGCTGATACTCCAAGGACTGAGGAGAGAGCTTCAGATGAGTGCAGCGCCACTACGGCTGCTGGTGTGCACTTCCGAGAACTGAGGATGTGCATCTTGTTATCCATCTTATCAACTTAAGATGCATCATCTTGTTATGCCACACAAGCTGCCATTTGACTGTCAAGAGTAATGCTCGCTGGATGTTTGAATATCATTTCAAAGACGCCAAAGTCAGAGTGACGAGCAGGGTGCAGCGTTGCTAACTTTGCAAAGAGAAGAATTAGACTGGTTTGAAGCAAGTTAGCCTCTGTTTGAAGGAAGTGACACCCTTAATTGAAACAAAATGAGTGACAGGAAAAAAAAATAAATTGTGGCACTTTATAAAGAACAGTGGTACAATGACTCTAGGTTCTTGCTGGACAAAAAATCTGAATATTTCTGCAAGCCACGCCAAAATTCACACATCTGAATATTCAAGGTTTATATTTTGTTTGTTACAAGGAGAAAACATGCCCAAAACTCATTACGCAAAAATGTTTCAAGGATATTGATGCTACTAATACCTAAAAGTTCTTGAATGCTCAGCACTTCTTAAGTGAACCCTATTGAATCAGATAAACAACTGGAGTGGGTGTCGATTCGATATGCATTGTGATTCTACAAGTACTGCAATTCGATATTAATATTTATTATATTGTGTTCACTTTTTAAACACTAGACCATGGGGAAAATGAATGAATGAATCATACACTTGCAGAGACTATATATCATGAATCATTATTTTAAAAAAAAAGCAATGAAAATCACATATTTGAGTTTTATTTCAGGAGCATCAGACTGCATAAAATTAACAGCTCATCATGTAAAATTGTTGTAAAATGCCGGTAAAAGGGGGGTTCTCAGCCTCAGCATTATAGTAACACAACAGATTTCACACACTTAGCTAATAAGGTTCCACTCTTTATGATCTCCATGTCTCTGGATAAAACATGGCTGCAGATTAACAGAGGGCAGTGAGTTGACTGCAGATGAAGACGTTGCTACTTGTTCAATAGGTGTGAATTCCATAAATTGCCCATACCGTCTTCCGGACCGGAGGATTGTGTTGCAATTCTAAATAAACAACTTTACGCGTAGTAAAATATGACAAAAAGTGTGTCTGTGTGGAGCTCAGCTTCGCTTCCAAACAAACCCCTTCATTTCACCCACTGCTGGATAAAAGCTTCTTTCCCCCTCATCTACAAAAAAAAAAAAAAAGACTAAAATCTATTTCAAAATCAGAAACAAAAAGCAATACTTTAGTTAATGGGTTTTTCCCCACCCATAATAAACAAGGTGTTTCCTATTTTATGAAGACTAAACGTGCGAGTTAAACACATTACAAGAGAGTGCCTGAATCACAATGAGTAAGAAAAATGATCTTATTGCTGTGACCTACCCTCAGATTAACTGGTGTCACTATAGTGGGGACTATACTATTTATCGCAATTGATAACATCATCACAATATTGAACAATGTTATTGCACATCGCAGATTTTCCTCATATCGTGCAGGCCTTGACAAAGTATTTTATCACCCAAGGTACTACCTACAGCATATCTTTGACTTTTCTGTGCTACACTTTCATAATACTTATTGGTATAAGATGAGACTAATGTATGAACATATTACTCACGTATCTCTACATTTGTCATTTATATGTGCGACTACATATCACACTCTGATCTCTACAGTTATTGTATTTGTGAGACATCTTAATGGTTTTGTTGAACTCCATACGTCCTCCCCGCTAGTAAAACCTGCCCACTCAATAACACACAAAAGGAAATAAAAGGCAAAAAAACAAACAAAAAAAAAAAACCAAGTAGCTGACAGGAGCTGGCCACATTATCTCGGGGCCTTAATATGGGCAGAGGAGTGCAGCTGAAGAGGAGGAATATGGGACTTTTCATAGCTATAATTAAAACAGCAAGATAGATTCAGTAATTGAATGAAAAATCAAGATCTGAGCAACATCTGTGCCAACCACATAAATCATTTCAACGAGAGGCTTGAAATGCCATAAAACCCGTGTGACTAGGAGTCAGAGAGCCTGTCAAATGCATCTCAGGGCAGCACATGGATGACAAGATAACAGACATTAGATGTGCCACTTTAATTCACTATTTTAAATAAACGGGTTGGATAAAAACAAGCCAAGCACATGACCAGAATGTCACTTACTTACTTACACAGTGCTTAGAGATGTGAACGAAAAGCTGTTATAGTAAGAATCATATGTTGTTGTGGTTTTATTTTCATCTTTGACGATAAATGTACGATTTCTTTTATAAAAGGGCAGACGCGGTAAAAGCACAGTCTCACATACTCAAACACCAATGGAAAATAAGCAGGGGGCAACAAATCTGTACATGGCACAGTGCAGACACAGTCACACCACTTTAGCCAAAACCACATCGAAACTAAAAGGTAAAGGTCACTGTATCTTCACATTATTTCCTTTGCAGGTGCAACAAACAGTGATTGTAGCATAAACCACAAACTGTCACAGGTTAGTGAAAACTGCATTTTGGAAGAGTCTCCCACCAGTGTAGCGAGGCAGCACATCTGCTACAGCATGCAGAGGTGTGAAGCAGTGGTTGAGCAACACGACTCACAGCGCAGTGGTTGGTGATTTCATGCAGGAACTTTTTGTTTTCCTGCTTCACTTCTGTACTGCTCTTGTGATGTGTAAACGTGCCAATTTAATTTCAGCATAATCCAACTCGTGTGATTTTACTTGACACTATGACATGAACTGAACACATATCAGGTGACATTTTCCTGGCTCAAAATGACTCTTGTTTTTTGTTTTTTTTTTACATGGTATACTTTTTTTTATTATTTTATATACACATATATTATTTTTTGCTTTCACACTGCAATTTTGTGAGCAGACTGAGCGACTTTGCACGGTATACCTAAGACACAGTATCATGTTCATGTTGTGTGTCTCCCTATACTTGACATTGATTGGTTTATAGACTGGCGTGCTGAGGTTGACATGATGTTGATTTGGCTTATTTTTAACTTCTTCCGCCTTCTAATTGTTTTTCTTCTTTTTTCATTGGTAACAACAGCCTTGTGTAACATAACAGTACCTGTAACAGCAAGCACTTATTAGTTACCTTGCTCATCTGTATTATTAGGATTTGTGTTTACAATTCATATCACAATTCACTTTATTTTATATATAGTCCAATATCTTCAATCACAAATTCGCCTCAAGGAGCTTCACAGTCTGTACAGTAACTATATGACTATAAGCCAATATTCTTAAGATTCAGATGAGGAAAAAAAAACAGAATCAAACACTTTTAAAGGGGAAAAATTGAAGAAACAGAGGAGAATAAATGGACAGACATGCCATGTGTAAACACAGAGGCCAAAAGTAATTTAGTAGGGAGTCTGTTGTTTTAATGATGTAGGCTGTTTCCTATTTTTGTAAGCAATTAAACGCTAATAAAACGTCTTTAGGTTTGGAAGTGGCTCGACAAATACATGAGCCCTGTATTATCATTAGCTAACAGCAGCAGCGGCGGAGCTACTAGCTAACCGTAGAGTAGCAACACCGCGACAAAACCACCTTTGAAACGTGTAACATGAGCACTGAAAGCTGCTCTGGCACTAACACACACACATGCTTCAGTCCGGTCTTTTAAAACTGAGTAAACATTTGTGGCTGCTCACCTCTTTGTTAGGCTACAGCAGCTCGTCCTCGCTCAGGTGAGCTAGCTAGCTCGCTAATCAGCTCCATGGAAACACCTGTCCCGTTCAGTGCAGTCCTCCCACACGCCTGTCGTTAGCTTGTCCTGTCAGTCTGCTGTTCACTGAGCTGCTCGTACCTTCTCCCATCTCTTGAAATCAAGCATTTTCGGGACGAGGGTTAGTCCTTGCAAATTAGTGTCGCATTCAAAGCTGTGAAGGCTTTGTCCCGCCACGTTCCGTCTCATTTTAGCAACACAACAGCTAGTTAGCTTTACTAGCATCGTACAGGTGAAACATCAACGGCCCGTTGAACTCATTAGTCCCTGTGTTGGACACTTTAAAAACTAATTTTCTGAGGTATACGCCGTACAGAAAGCGTCTCTATTTCATATGAATATTGCCGGCATACCTTGGTTCAAAGTGGCTGGGAAATCTGACAAAGCTCCCACGCATTGCTTCTGTCAAGTTCGTTTAAAACATAAGAAAAGCACTGCGCCATTAATTTCTTGTTGGGTGTCCTTAAAGCTCCCTCTTGCCACCATGTTTTACGTATTCATTTGGTTAGCTTGTTTAACATGTGGAGGAAGGACTTCAGCTAACCTATGTGGTTTTTAATTATTTAACAATAAATCATTAAATGTTAATCATTTTAAAAGGATAATGCCTATTTTCCCCAAAAAACAAACATGGTGTCTTCAAAGTGCTTGTTCTGTCCAGTAGTCTACAAAATGTAATGTGCCTCCACCAACCAGTTGACCTCCGTGTCTGTCCACACTCATGATATATTGAGTGAAGACTTTAATAAAAGGTATTACTTGTATTTTTTGTGAAGTGGAAGTTGTCACTGTATAGACATGTATGATCCCAGTGAATAATTTCCAGTGAGAAACATGCTGTCTGCACTTTGAGAGTATATTTACAGCGGAGAATGACATCGAATCATGGCCAGAAAATGTGACAGTTAGGTTGACTTTTGACCTTTTGGGTTATATGAAATGTCACCACTTCATCATTTTAACCTGTTATGTATTTGTGTACATTTTTTAAAAATCATAATCAGTGCAACAGTGTGCTTTATGAGGTCACAGTAACCTTGACCTTTGACCTTTGGCCACCAAATTTTAATCAGGTCACCTTTGAGTCCGAGTGGATGCTTGTGCCAAATTTGAAGAAATTCCCTCGGCGCATTTCTGAGATATTGCGTTGAGACGGACAACCTGAAAACATACTTAACAAGTATTAAAAATTCAACTTTTGGTGACGACATCTCGTAGTTAATTTCAGTTGGTTATCAGAATATAGGCTATGCTCAGACTAACTGTTTCATTTGACCTTTATAAGTAGTTTACAACCAAAGCCAAGAGCCTATAGTGACTATCCTGTCCAAATACTGTCTCTCTTTGTGCCAATTGTCCTCATCAAGTCTGATAATCGTTTGCATTATTTGTCATGCAATTCAAAACTATATTTGCATCAAATAACATATCTCCAGTATGGGGTTCTTATACATCAGACTTCATGGGAATGTGTTGTCTCCAGATTACACGTAACTCCAACAGAGGTTCAGAATGGGTCTTATTTTTATGCCAACATCCATTCTGCAGGAGTTCTCAAAGTGCCAGTCTCTTCAAACGGTTCATATTCCTTTTGAGATTTGCAGCTGAGTCAGATTTATTGTAAATCTAAGAACGCCCTTCCCACACTAATTTCATTTCTTTCATAAGCGTCTGGGATTTCATACACATCTTTATTTTCATTCCGCTGTCCCACCTGGCCGACAAAAAAAAAGTTCCTAAACCGCAGTTTCCCGGAGTTAACCAGTAAATTTATGATCGGAAGTGGGAGAAAATCCACTTAGCTCTGTGTTGTAGCAGTGGGTGGCTTCAAAGGCAGTCCCTTGCCGTTTTAGAGATGATTTCACCTGAGACAAAGTGCAACCTTCATTAATAAAAGATTCCTCACTGCCCAGAGCAATGCAAGGCTCATTTAAAGTCCTCCTTCAACTCAACGGGGACACTCCACTCAAAGGGAGATACGGTGACGGCACAGGGAACCGGGGATTTGGGTTCTCATACCAAGAGTTTTACTAGGAAATTAAATATTGTAGAGATAGATTAACAAACTGATTGTTGTCATTTACAGTGACTATTTAAGTCATTTGAACTGCAAGAGTTTGTTTGCCTCAAACTTTGCTCAGTTATCATTTTTCCATTTTTCTGCAGACACCATGTAGCACTTTGTGACCAAGACCTCAGTCACGCACACTAATACACATGAAAGGCATGTTCTGTGGGTAGACATGATCCCTTCTGTAATTATTCAATAATCTAATGACACAATTGGTCATGGTGAGCAACATTACGCACTGACACCAGATGGTGGTTTTCGCAGTGAAACCCCCCCACACACCCTCTGTGCATCCTCATTTTGGTTCTTGTCAGAGAGAGGCTCTTCAACTTGCCAAAGATGATTTGAGGAATTAATAAATAGAATTTATTTGCAACGTTGGAAGCTAAATTTGATGTGTAGCGTCCGTAGCAGACACGCACCTGTGTTGTCTTACTTTGTCAGCTGAGATTGTCTCGATAGCAGTTTGTTTTATTACAGTCCTATCAAGTGGCGACCTCTGGAAAATGAAAAATGTCCAACGTGGGAAGTGCCAAAAACCGCACTTCCTCAAATGGCGACGCGGCAGCGAAGTTTCACTCCTGTGCCCTCTCAGTCCCGTAAAAATACTCCTGTCCAGTTCCAATCCCATGACAGAATAAAAAGAAAATCTCTGTCCCATCCCAGTCCCAGAAGAATCAGCCCTGTCCTCTACCCACGTTGTTTTCTTTTTGTAAGACAGGGAGCAGTCTTTAGGCAGTGCTATGTTTTTCTGACACTTCAGTGTGGTTGGTGTTTTCAGTAAGTTAATGTTAGTATTAGTTTGTCAAGTTTGATCCTTCGCCCCCTACCAACCTCCAACCTTTTGTCCTATGGACACTTAAGGCTCCAAAAAACAAAGACAGTGATTTCATAATACCAAAGTCTTCAAGGCTTCAAATCGACAGTCCACAAACCAATGGGTGACATCGTGGTGCTATGTCCACTTACTTCATACATGTCTGTGAGATCACTTTTGCACTTCATATGAAGTCAGTTTACCTCAGCAAAAGCCATCATTTGTAGATATAAGGGCTGAGTTTATCCCGTTCATTGACTGCTTTAGCTTCAGACACTGAGTGATGTGATGACCTTGATCTGAGGCAGAGTCCTCAGGGCTGCTCCAGGGCACAGGGACAAAATGTCAGGAAAGGTTTGTGCAAAGCGCTGTTATTGCAGGAACGTGTGTGAGTCTGTGGGTATGAGTGGGTGTTAATGTGTGTCAGGGGACAGGTACACATTATTAACCTACGAGTGACTTTTATTTGCTGATGTCACCATGTGTGGGCCTTCTTATATGTCATATTTAGTCTTTTGTAAAATGCATTTGGCAACTTCAAACATTTGTGCTTCAAACGGCAGAAAGCCTGTGATGTGACGGTTACACACAGCACATAAAATGTTTTCCAGTGAGATTAGGAGGAAGGGATACACCAATCAGATGATTCACTACTGAGTGGTTGGGGGAATATAACGACTCCTCTCAAACTGAAAAGAGCTAATATGTACACAACGCTAAATAATCAAGCGAAACATAAGGCTGGAAGAAATGTTCTTCTGTCTTTTCTGGATCAGGTCTGCTCTAATAAGAAATCTGCTTGGCATCAAAATTTAATTTAGGCAAATTAGCCCAATCTACATGGCCACATTTAGGTGAGATGAGACTTTCCTCTGAAGTCCCACTTAGAGAAGGCTGTGGTTAATTATACATGCAAATCTTACTCAGCGCAGCGTTAAAGAGTCAGTTCGTCAAAATCATAAAGATACAGTATGCTTGAGATGAGAGGTGACGAGAGGCCAGTGGAGTTTTGTTTGTGATACTCACTCTTCACAGACATTATGCAGGAAGGGACGTATGAATATATATATTTTTTTTCCGTCAGATGGAGCATCTGACTGGACACCTTCGAGTTCCACCTTTCCATTTATATTTCTCAAACTCACCTACATTTTATCTCAGCCCATCTAAAACTGTATTATTACTTTCAGAAATCAGTCGCAGGGTTTGTGTCCAGACATTTCTATAAGAGGGCTTGTCCCTGGATCCCCATTATGTTTAAAATGCGACATCTCAGGATTGGCTTTAGAGAATGAGTTGAAGATCGGCGCAGACATTCATTACGACTCGAAGATGAACTGAAAAGATTTTGGTTTTAAAGGTCAAGGTCACTGTGTCTTCATAAACACGAGAGCATGAACAGATTATGATCCAACGATGGAATCCCATCTGATTGAACTCTATTTAAAACTTTATTTAAAATCCAAATGAATTCAAATCATGTAATTTATTCTTTTTTTTTTCTTGATAAAGAATTGAGGCTTGCCAAAAGGAGTTGAATTTGTTTGCAAAAAGCATTTTCCCTTTTCCAAAAAATATTTTGTGGTGCAAAACAAAGTAAAATATTAACATTATTGTTGTAAATTTAAATTTCATTAAGAAAAATATTAACGTATCAATTGGTATCTACTGAAATGAGTGATTTAAGGATGGGGATGGGGGTTTGAATGCATGTCACATTCTTATTATTATGGTGTGTGGGTTCCCCTAAAAACTGGATCCTGGCGTCACAGTCAGCCATGCACTTTTAAATTATGATCAAATGGGATTCATCATTCAGAAACCCAGCACACTTATTTTTCTCTCTTAAAAAAAAATTGACCACATAAGAGAAAGTTAAGAGAATGTTGCTGCACGAGGACCTGGTTACAGTCCACAAACCTCACTTTAAACAGTTCTTTAAACAGCGAACTGCTTAAAGAACAGCCACTCTGCCGTCCGTACACTGCATCTTCAAAGGTAAGCGAGACAATATTCATGCCTTTAAGGTGATATTCATAAACATCTGGACAAATGCAGTTATCTGAAAGCTGTGCTCTTTCTTTTCTTTCCTTTGATCTCCATTCAAGGCCAAACTTAATAATTCACTACTTTTTCCAAAACAGTCTCATCACAATGTGTTTTCTACATCGCAACAAAGGACATAAACGCAGATAAAAAACAAAAAAAAAGAAGCTAAAGCACTAAGACATGCTTGATCATCAACATTAATTGGATAGTGAGGGAGGATAGAAAACTTTGTGCCATAAAAATCAAAATAAATAATTGCTAGGTGAAACTACGGGAGAATGCATTCTCTATCTGGCTGATCATAAATCCTGAAATAATGACATGCTTACCCATAAATGACTAAACAAGGGGCCATTAAGGCATGCATGACTTCTCCTGATGTCTGTGTAGCAGATGTTAATAATTTTTCCATAATGGAGAAGGAGAGAGGGGAGAGGGAGAGCACTCTGTTCAATCATACCAAAGAAAATGTCAAATAAGGGTCAGCAGTGTAAACATACTAAAATGAGAGAGTGAAGCTGAGGGAAGAGAGAATGGCAAAGTAGAGAAAAAGGAACGAGTTCAATGCCATCTATATATTTCTTTTATGTTTTGTTAAAGAAACCAGTTAAATTAAACCGCGAGCTTTGCTTCAACAAAAAAAAAAGTTGTGTATTTGAATCCACACTGCTTTTAGGACCCGAGCAATTAGTGCAACACCACAGTCACTCTCACAGCAAAGCGATACGTGTCTTTTTAGAATTAGAAGAGTAGCAGCACCAAAACAATCTGTCTGACACCAACAGCAACCTCAATTAAGAAAATGGAAGGACACAATTAATGGATAAAAATGTATAAATTATTAAATCAGGAAAATAATCATTCCACTTCCTGCATCCTGGTGAATTTCTAGGCACCAATTTGTTCCCTTGATGCATCGGTTTATCTAAGGGAAAACACAAATCTAATTTAAATGTGCACGTGACACATATTCGTGTCAACGATTAATTAATTTTACTTACTTGAAGTTTGTTAACCCCTGAACTTTAATTGCTCATATGCATCATCAAGATTTCTGTTCATGTTTAAAACGTTCTGTGCATTCACAACATATCAGACATACCTGTAAGCATCAGGTTAAAACATTATGTTATGTTACGTATTTTGTAGAGTTGTGTACTTTAATTATATTGACGTTTCAATGCCAGCGCCTTGGGGTCATATCATTGGGGTCATATCCCTTTTGCTAAGGATCAGGGCTTCGCTGATTATAGCTCCAATGCTGATGTTGAATGGTTTAGTTCCACAACTCAGTACTACAAAGTCCACGGGCGTGTTTGGCAATAGTTCTTTAACACGTGTAATGTATTTAGAAACGAATCTCAGGTTTTGCTTTAGACAGCCTTCAGTATTTATCGTTACTTGCAGCTGTTTCACTCATTTTACTGAAATGCTCTGAGTGACTAAGTTCGGTCATGCAGTGTATATGTTTAGAGCTTTTATTGTGAAAGGTAATAATGAGAGTGGAAGATCTGTAAAGCACGACAACTGATGCTTTGATTGAGAGACGCCTAGCAGCAGAAATCACACACTGTGCTTATAAAACGACGACCTCTTGCAGTCGCATGAATAAATGTAGGTGAAAAAAGTGACGCAGGCCAAGTGACATCATTAAATAAGGACAAACCTTAAAAGGAGGTTGTCGGGGATGGATATGGCGATGAATGAACATTCGTCAAGTAACTTTCTTATTTTAGCCCTTACAAATCTGAATCTGACTAAACCGTTTTGATCATAAGCAAATAAAATATTTAGCGTATTTATTATAGAATGAGACTTTATTAAAGCCTATGTGGTGGATATTCAGTTGAGTTACTGCATGAGCTCATAATTCACATTCATATTTGTCATATTTATTTTATAAATACGACTAGATGTAATTCTGTTAATCAAATGTATAAGTACTGTTGCTTTCTTTTCCTTTTTTTTGTCCTCGCTGGGATGGGGTGAGGGGATACATTACTCCAGAACACAGAAGTTATTGTAAAGCTGTTTGATCTTCCCTTTGAGAAAAGTCATCGCATGGGATTAATTTCAAATTTGCCAAATAAAGCGTATAAGAAAAACTGTTGTGTTGACAGACGTGAGGAAGGTAACGTAATGGCTCAAAGCAGACGTAGATGTTATCAGTCCTCGCAGTGTATCTGTACATCTCCTGTGTTTTCTTTGCTCTGCCTGCGTCGTCTTGTTGTTTCCAGATCTTAATGGAAGATAGGTTCTTGTTCGGGGTCCGATGTGACGACGCAGCTGATCCGCCCCAAATGTTACCTCCTTATCACGCGCAGATTGGTTCCGCCAGCAGTGAGACGTGCGTTTATCAGTCTATTAGATTCATACTGGCATATGGCACAGATCACATTAATGCTGATCTTGATTCACCCTGCCTAAAACTGTATTATTTCTTAAGGCATTTGCTGTGATCTTATCAGCCAGACTGTCTGATAACAGCCCGTCTGACACGTCGCTCACAAAAAAGCCTCTTTTGTAATCAGACACTATCGTCTCCATTGTCTTAATTAAGCACTTTGTCTCTTTTTGTTTGTTATCATTAACAAAGTGTCTTATTTCAGGCCAATTTGTATAAATCGACGTGAAAAGTAAAGTCACTTTTGGATTTTTACTGTACATGTTTTGACATTGTTCTTTTCCTCAGGGGTATCTGCATTAAATACAGAAATGACTTCAAACATCATCACTGCTATATTAATCAGAGCAATATTGTCATCTTGAATGTTATGCTTTGTTTATATTGCTTTCGGTTCTGACATTTTATGATTGCTGTTGTAATTAGAGCAGGTAGATTATTGGAGTGTGTTATGAGACTTGCTGCTTTATCACCTGAAATAAATCCAGAATATTTATCCTGCCTCTGTGATAAACAACAGTAGTTTTAATTGCTGAAGAAAACAAAAAACTTTGAAGTACAGTAATTTCATTTTTGTAGGAGGTTGGTGTTATATTTGAACTACATTTTCTTTCCATTTTGCAACAAGGTGTTAAAATAACCCCAAAACCACTGTAGTAAAAGTGAAAAAATGAATGAATAAACTAAAATCTTTGCATCTTCTCATAGTTTGTCTATGTTTGTTGGTCGTTAGCTAACTCCCATTTCCAAGCTAAACAGTCGCTAGTGTTGTACACAAGCTACTTTAAAACTACTACAGTCAAGGTGAAACGCGAATAATTTGAAAGTCCGGGTTCAGTACGTAAGATTCACGTGTGGTCGTGTGTTGACATGAAGTTTGTGTTGGAGTGTGTGTTGTGCTGCTGGTGTTGGCTAACTCCATGTCGAAGCTAACGGTAGCTAGCGTTGTTGTGAAGCAAAGAGGCGAAACTCTGGTGCTTTCACCGTAGCTCTGCTGCTATGCACTTATGTTACCATGGAACAAAAAATGAGATTTCACTTCTTATCAATGTTAGTTCATGCTTTTTGAGAACCGCATTCAGTCCAAAGTGGCAGAAAAGTAGCTCTGTTGCAGTGGAACAAACATTTAGCTTTCTTTTCAGTATAATCTATAATATAATATACTGTATATAATAAAAGTTTTTTGCTGGTGCAGCTGCAGAGGAGCAGAAGAGAAGCACTGAACAACCTGGGAGCGAGTGTTTTCACAGGAATACTGACCCTTTCTACGTAGAAATCAGTGTAGAAGCTGTTATCGTGGATGTATGTAACCAAAACAGTCATTAGCTTAGAAATGGAGCATGGTAATGTCAATGAACGACCAGCTCCCAGCACAATGCAGACTCCAACACAAATGTCTCGAATGCACACAAGCACACAGGATTGTTACAAGATGAATGGTTAAAGGTAAAGGTAAAAAAATACAAAAATAAATAACTTAAAGGTTCAATTAGCCTCATAGGAATCTGTGTATCATGGAAGCAGGCAACTGAGTTGTTAGCATAGAAATGGCACTAGCTAACATAAACAAACAATGAACGCACACTTACACGTTGAACCTTTAAAATCACTACATTAAAGCTGAAATTAATAGAAGTTAAAGCTAAAGATTAGCTAAACTTTTTCATGAAATTCAGCAACTCAGTTGAGATGTTGTACACATTTAGGAGATTTCTCAAAGCATTCAGCAACCTTGAAACTTTCCCTGGGCTTTCTTCAAGTGACAGACAAGACAATTTCATGTCTTAACAGACCCACCATATGTGCTTTGATTCGCCTCTGTTCAGCAGCTTTGTTTGTTCCTTTCAAGCTCTGCCAAGAAAATAAAAATCAAACCTTAAAACAAAAAAGCCTGACATCTCATATCGTAAAATGATTAATGACTTTGATTCATTAGCTTGGAATTACAGATGAAAAAGACATTAAGCTCCAACCTTGATTTTTTAAGTGCATCACTCACTGGTGTACTGTACTATATGCTTCATTTTTTAAGAAAGGGAAAAAAAAGGAAAAGCTTTTATCAGTTTTATGCCTTCCCTAAAACTAAGGCACCTTGCTCTATTTCACCTTCACCAAACAAGCCAAATAAAGCTTTTTATGTTCCATGATTAATTAAAACCCCATCTAAACTTATCAGTCTGTTCTCTATCTTGGGGATGTCTTGGAGTTATTGAGTATTCATTTACATTTAAAATGCTCAAATATTTATACATATACTATCTACAAAGAATGTAGCCTACAGTCTAATTCACTCTTTGTACTTTTAAACTCCAGATGACAGCATACGGTATATACTCTGACATGTAAGTTAAACATAACATAAATTCTTTCCATAACTATTGTCTGTAACAATGTGAATCAATGTGACATTCACACAATATTGCTATGCAAAAAAGATGAAGAAGCTATTTTTTTTTTTACCATTTATTTTTCACAGCATCAAGTTAGACTGAAAACCAGTAAAGATGGAAATATAGTTATGTGAATAGGTTTTGATTCCTGATCCTCTTCAAGTAAAAATCATCATCAGAAAAGGCCATTTTTACCTTCTCTGTTTTCCCACAGCATGAAATGGGTGAAAAGTTTAGAACGTAACTGAATTCAGATTACCACCTATTGAAATATCAACTGTAACTAAATACAGATACTGATACTATTCTAAACTCTAAATGTGTTCCACTACTCCCCAACACTGACGACACTAGTTATGTCTCTCAATAAAGTGATATTTCTTGAGATTAACTTATAGCAAGTTAAAATCTGTTTCACAAATTCAGATCCTCACAGGTAACTGTAAGTCTTCTAATGTTCTGATGCTTCTTAACGTCGACATTCAAGACTGAAACCTGCTCTTATTGAAACGCAGTCACCAGAATATCAACATGTCTAGATACAGTATGTGTGGCATTTTGAGGGAATACAATGAGTCTATAATGGTCTAAATGTCATTTTTTACTTTACTTTTTTCAGGCAACAGAACCTCCAGCATTATTAAACTTTTCATGATGAGTTTTACATGTTGAAAGATACCAGAGCTTGATTTAATACAGACGAAGATGTCATACAAAAAAAATTACTCTCAATGTATTAATATAAAACCAAACCTGATTTTTTCCCAACCCTAACCCATTTTTATTGGCTAAATGTAAAAACCTAAGGGAGTCGGGATGTGAATTACAGTCTTTAAGGGTCCATCCACCCCAACCACCTCCTGCCTATTGAGGAAAGGCAAAAAAAAAAGTAGATCCCATGAAAAACTATGTGTGGTTTGCAGAAATGTACCATGGCAACACTTGGGTTACTTATCGAGTTATAGCAAATTGTAATTAATACAAAAAGCTGTAAAAATAACACTGACAACGTGAAAGTTTGCATTATTCCAAAATGGCCTTAAATGTGCAAATAAGTTATACAGTAATGATATGAAACAGGTATGTGCGAGCTATGTATTGTAGCGGAAAAAAGCCAAATAGAAGACGGCAAAAAAACCACCTCTCTGTTCAATCGCTGTTTCTTTACGGAGCAGTAAACTCCTGTCGAATGTGCACTGATGCGTCGACCTTGAGAAGCTCCTGAGAACCTCAGGAAGTTGTTCCCACAGAGATTTGGCTGCACTGCTGCTGGATATCAGACTGTGTATTAGACACTGATCTGTTTAATTACAGTGTGAGTCGCACACCATCTGTAAGAGCACCTCATCGCCTCTCTGCACTATCCAAACGACTTAAAGAATCCAGAGATATTGTACTCCAAGGACATGCTTAATTGAGTTCTAAGCGCAAAGTGCACTGCAGCATTCTTCGACTTCAGCGATGCGAGCTTGGCCGAGCAGGCAGGCAGGTTTTTTTTTTTTTTTTGTTGTTGTTTTGTTTTGTTTTTTTCTCCGAGTGCTTTGTGCCGATATGAATTGATCAGAAATTGCTTGTGATTGTCAATTACACGCAAAAACAGGGTTTCTGAACAAAGGACGACTAGAGATTTGCTTAAGTCCTTGGTAAAATAAAAAAAAAAAAAAACTTGACTTGTGAGGCAGAACAGGCCAGAACGAAGAAGGTAAAAATAACCCTAAACATGTAACAATATTGTTTCAGGAGGCATGAAAACAGACGTTTTGCAAATGGATTTGGAAGGAGTGGGATGAGGCGAGAGGGCTAAATCTGTCTTGTTCATTTGTGACGGACTTGGCGTGAAACAGTGACTTGAGCTTGGATAAAGAAAAGACAGTTGCAGCAAAATTCTGCCAGTCTCTGTGTTCGGCACCCCACCACCGCCGCCACTACAACCACCGCCGCCGCCGCCGCCGCTCCATCCCACACACCCCCTTACCTTCCTAAAACACTGCCGAACCTGGTGCTCCGCAGTCACCCATTAATCCCTGCATGTCGGATCCCAGCCAGGTAATTACTGTTTAAAAATATTTCATCCTATTCTTCCCCCCCCAAAAAGAGACAAATGGAAACAAAGGGAACACAGTTCTGAACAACGACAAAGGGGCCGCTTTAAATGCCTTCTCTTTTCTCTGGTGGAAACGGTGGCTTTGTTTTCCACACAGTACAAGGTGTCTGAAACCAAATCTGCAGCTATTTCATATTTAAATGCAGCTGTCACGCTCTAGTTTTTACACCCAGTTTGGAAAGTCACTGATGCTTCTTCTCTCACCAGCAGAGAGAGAGAGAGAGAGAGAAAAAACAAAAAAAAACAACCCCGCTTCCGTTTGTGGTGCAATAAAACCTGTTTGTTGGGTCACAGCCAAGAAACTTCCTAACTAAATAATTTGAAGAGGGAGTTTATTACGAAATATTTCAGTCATTTAGAAACTTGCAGACCATACACTTTAAAAACACACTTATAGTAAGACCTCTTCAGTTAGTCGAGTGAATCTCACCGAAGATAGGAAATAAGAGCCAGTTCTCGCTCCCAAGTCGTCCCAAATTCTGCCACTTGGTCATGAGCCCTTGGCGTCCGTTTTCGACGCCTGGGGTTCCCCAGTAGCGTCAGTTTTCGAGGTGCAGGGTACCAGATAGAAGTCGGTGTAAGTCCGTAGATGTCAGAAATTGACGACATGGACCGGTTGGGGGGTTTATGGCGGAACACCAAAGTTTGTGGACTTTATGTCCCGTTTCATGCTGTGTTTGTTTTTCTGTTTTCTCTCTTTATCTTTCTTATTTTAGCTAGTCCCCTGACCCTTTTTTCCTGGCCCTAACTATGTTGTTTTTATGCCTAAACCAAACCATAACCATGGCATTGTTTAGATGAAAAATAACACCGCGTTGATAAATGATGCTCTAGGGGTCGACATGTAATGCCCTGATCAAGCATCAGTATGTGACCAGATGGGAATGAGAATGTGAAGGAAACAAACAGCCGAACCCTTCTGGACTTTATTTTACACAGCTGACCCCTCTGTGACCTCGGCCCGTCGCTACCGCTGCTCAGTCCCAGTAGGAGCATCGATGTGGATGCTTGTTGCAGATAAATGGATCTGACAAGAGATAATGTCAAAGAGAGATTCGCTAACGAGCTGATTCCAACGCTAAAGACAGTAGTTTATATGATCTGAAGAGTGGAATGCTAACTGTCGAACTGTACTGCTCAGGCTGTGAACTATTCACCTCGACTGTTTTATGTTTTTGTGCAAACAGCAACAAATGGAAATGATGAGCGGATCCTGAAAAATCTGTTCGTTTTACTCCAGGTCACATCGATTCAAATGAAAGGAAAATGGACAGATAAATAAGCTTAACAACAGAAAGATTTTATGCATTTTGGCATCTAAGTGAAAATGCCACTAAATCCATTTATTCTCTTCGTACTATACTGTTCTTTAAGTGCATTTAATTCCACTCAACTTCAGTTGACAGCCATATTTAGTATTTTCATTGCAGATTAAGATTTGACATTAGAAATGTCATCACTGTATGTAACATGATGCATTATTATTGATTAGACATTAAAATGGTCCTAATACTTTAATGCACTTTTAGGGCAGTGAATGCTTCTACTTTGATTCTTTTATTTATTCTACTCACACAGTACATTGTGTCCATTCAACATTCGCAAGAATATGCCGCGATTTCATTTACCATAAACTTTTTCTTCTCGTCTTTTTCATATTAGATCGCATGAATTCATTGCAACAAAGCAACACATCCAGCTTCTTTTCTCTCCGTTTTCTTACGCCTTAATATTCACACCTGTCCACCAAACATCACACTTGTGAACATCATAAGCTGCGGAGCCACCTCTAACCCATAATTAGTTCACTTGATGTTATATTAACGTGAGAGGTGACTGTGTCAAATTCCCCATTCTTTCACACCAAATTGTAAAATGTTCACGTTATCACATCACATCCCCGAGAATAGAAGGGAGAAGGTGGCGGCGGCGGGGTGAGAAATCAATATGCCGGCAGTGGCAGCAGATGTAGTTAATATGCGACTTGGTGGGTGTAGTGAAGGATCGGAGAGGGGGTGGAGGGTGTTGGGGGGTATCAAATGTGTCCACCCTTCTGGCATCATATTAACCTGCAAACACAACGACATGTAAATGCCTGTGTTTCTCTTGGCAGAGCTCATCTGTCTCTTCATGTTCCAGTAAAAGATAAATATGTTCTCCGTACTGTCACTACGGTAAAAAAAACCCACCAAAAGTAAACTTTGCAGGTTTACAGGAAATATTGATGCACTCCAGAACTAGAAGATATAACTAAATGAACCATAAATTAAAAGATACAAGTGTGTCTGTAAAAGTCATTAAAAATCAAAACACGGAATTAGAAACTGCTGCCATACGTTGCGTTACAAAGCAGAGACTAACGCTGAAAAAGATGCAAATCCAGGAGGAATGAGGAGTATATGTTCAGTTCAAGTTATGCATCACGTGCTTTATCATATCAAAACACTCCACAATAGTTTATTACACCATGAGGAAGGACTTTTTTTAGAAATGTCGCAATAAAGAAGAGAGGAAATGAGAATTAGGTGCATTTCCATCAACTGGTTTGGGGTGAATAAACTAGGCAGAAGGTGGCGCTATAGGCTACGCTACGCACGGCTGTAACAAAGACCCTCTACAACAAAGATTAAATTGGCGGAGACAGAAAGCCATTGATCGATTTTAAAAACTACATGACCACATAGTGTCATGACTAAGGTTTGATTAGGTTTAGACACAAAAACAACTTGGTCAGGGCTAGGAAAAGACTGCGGTAAGGGCTAACATTATAGGAAGTTATAGGAAGATTATAATAAGAAACACATCCATGGCCATCTTTATATAAGGTGTGTCCATCAGTCAGTCCGTCCTCATTACATTTAAAGAACGGACAGACATGAGTGTGATATTCTTATGAATGTAGTATCTCAGGAACTTTTTCTAATTTAGTACAAATGTTCGCTTGGACTCGAGGATGAACTGCTTAGACTTTGTTGGCCACAGGTCACGGTCGACACATTTTGGCCATAACTGCTAGTAACTGAGAGAACTCCGTAAACTGATTATGATGGAAGTGGATGCATCTGATTGAACTCACGGATGTTGTTTTGCATGCACAACCATTAGAGGACGTTTACTTCGTTTACACTGTGCTTCATGTGTCAAAAATATGTGAACAGCCAAACAAACAAACAAACAAACAAAAAAAATCCGATCTGAGCGATAAATCTGAACGGTGCACTAAGACTGACAGCAAGACCTGCACGCTGCCTCTCCTGAATTAAACACATAAGGATTATGTCTAGACGAGGTCAAACCGTCTGCTTCACAATGGCTTGATGATGTTCTACAACTTTATGTCCACCAAGGAGACGTGAATGGGGTATTTTTCTCTGTCTGGTGGAAAATTATGCAGAAATTATATTAAAACTTAGAGCCAAGTGTGAAGTCCATCAATATGTCATTGTTATTATTAGATGTTATTTGAGTCTAGTATTTATGCTATACAGGTCTTTTTTTTTCTTCCAACTTGTATAAACTGACGAAAGAAAGAAAGAAAGAAAGAAAGAAAGAAAGAAAGAAAGAAAGAAAGAAAGAAAGAAATGCAGTAGTATAGTTAAAAACTGGTGCTTTAAAATGGACACATTTCACTACAGTCTGTACATCATTAATTGAAGACAATCTTGTTGAGTACAGATGTTGCGTGACAAAAAATAAAATGTAAACTTGTTCGGCAAAAAGGGTTTCAAAGCTTCTAAACAGCAAATTTCCAGTTCATAAAAGACAATGTGATCCTTCAAATCAAGTAAAAACAGGAGCGTAATTGATTGCGCTGTTTCTGGTCATTTTCCTTCACAGGTGTATTGTGAAAGCAGAGCAGTCTGCTTGTAATTATCCAGCGAATACGGACAAAAGAGACATCTTATGGCATATGGCAGGGTCAGATGGAGAAGGAAAATCTTGTCATACAGCGGCGGAAATCTATTTACTCGCATACATATGGATTTATGACAACAACTGGCATAAGGAATCATGAATAACTTACAGACGGATGTTCTTATATAAGCATCAATTGTTAATTGAAGAAGCTGTCACGTTCCCCGGGGCTGTCAACATAGTTTTATAAGCATTCAAAGTCAGCTTTATCAAATTAATGGTCTATTCAGTGCTGCCTGATTCCCCTGTAATCCATCTTTTGTGCTTCCCTTCACTAAAAAAAAAAAATAAAAAAACGTACAATTTAGTTCTGGGGACACATCATTCAGTTGAAGAGGAAGCCCATTTGACGGAGTGATATGCAGACACTTGACTGTTTTGGCTCAGGTGAGTTCCCTGGAAGCCCAAGACGCCGGGTGACGATGGCCTCTGTTGAATTTTTGATGTCACGTCTCTGTAAACAGAGTCGGCCTTGTCAGCAAGAAAAAGGCCGTCTTTGTGCTGAAGGAGCTCAGGTGTGCTGACAGGTCGATCTCTGCAGGCCTCCGCGGGGCTCACCGGGGAAATCATGAGACACCCTCCACTCGCAAAATGAGTGAAGAAGAAGAAGAAAAACACATGTGCACGCAGAGGAGACCTGTCCTCTGAAGCATGTGAACAAGTTGAGAAGTTGAAGGAGGATAATGTGCAGTACCAGAGCTTTCTGAGGACGCCTTTTTATTTGATATCGCTATTTACTGTAATACAGTTTATCCTGAGCTAGATGCTTTTTATTACCATAAGTAACCAATAGGGAGCTCTCTTATCAAAACATTATTATTTACTAGAATATATGACATTTTATGTGGAGACGAGGCATCCACCGTAATTTCATAAAAACGTCCCATTACAAAGGTGTGTCAGTGTCAAAAACAGAAAACGCTTTCAAATAAAAAGCTTTCAAACTCTGAGGAATAAGTAAGGGAAGGGAGGGAAAAGGAGATTTGAAAATTCAAGTCCTTAGACATTTTATGTACTAGATCCGTATCATCCAAAACCAAGTATTTGATTGTACTCATATCTTATTTCATCCAGGAATGAATACCACTGAATGTCTGGATTACAATAATCAACATTTTTTTGTTTATTATTTTTCCGTTTTGGCTCCGGACTGCCCCATCTGTGTCCCGCGGAGGCATGCCTATCAAAAAGTACTAAGAGTTTGGACGATACGGCAATTAACGTCAGCAATTGTGGACCATTTGTATTTATGCGGCCACCAGCGCAAGAGGCAGCTCAGCCAAATAGGGCAAATGGACTGAGGCACAAACAAAAACTAAACTAATCAATCATTCCTCAAAATAAAACTAAAACTACATGTGGTTCTCTTTCAACACCTCTACCAGACAGACCCATAAACTGCAACTCTGGAGCTGCAATGATTAATCGCTTAATTGCCGACTATTAAATGAATCCTCAACCGTTTTGATGATTGATAATCGGTTTGAGACAAAAAAGTTTGAGGACGTCATGTCGGGTTTTTGGGTTCACGTTACGGGAAACATTAGTTATTTAAAAATTCCTTAAAGGTCCAGTGTGTAAGATTTATATAATATTCAAATTATGTTTTCATTCGTGTATAATCGCATGGCAACAGTAATACAGTGGTTGCAGTACCACAGTTGGCCACTAGGATAATAGAAAACGAATACAACATTGCTGTACTGCCGTGCGATTTAGCATGCCAGGAAAACATTTCGTATGTCGAATGCAGTCACCAGGGCGATCTGCATCCGGCTGTATTTTGCAGTATGTACTCAAACATGCTTTTCTGCCTAGTTCTTCCCACAGTCCTCTGCACGGCTGAAGATACCGAACATCACATCGACTGAGCTGCTGAGAGTGTGGTGCTGTTACAGTCCAGTAGGTGACAGTAAGTGATGTAGCACCCGCTCCAAATCGCACGCTTCGCTTTGTGCTATGGACAGTGATGGATGTAGAGTAAGAGGGTCAAAGCTTAACGCGAAGACGAGGCAGTATGACCCAGTTGTGTGGATACGGTTATGTAAGAGCAGCTGCGGCACGTACTAAAAGTAAAGGTTTGAATTTGTTAAGATATTGCAAATAAACTTGCCTCGTCTGACAAAGATGCTTGAACAAACGTGTTGTGAGTTAATTTTCATCGCGTGCTCTTAAGCTATATTAATAGTTCTATCACTTCTCACCAAACTGGTAAATGTAAAAGTATGACAGAGTCGAGCAAATCTTCTGCTTGTAGGAGTTTGAGGAATAAAGTTGGGATTTTGCTTCGTCATGTCTCTGTGAACGTGTAACACGGAGTGATCAACATCCATCTCTATTAGAAGCTCGGTTTGAAAAGCGCGAGAGAGAGAGAGAGAGAGAGAAAAAAAAAAAGAAAAGTCTGGTACAAACGCTGGCCAAATCAGAGGATAGCAGCAAAAACAGAGTGATAGCTGTGTGTTTGAACTTGGTAATTGGTTGGGCACTCAGTAGGCAATACAACAGAGGACCTACGGAGTGTGGTGTGTGTTTCCCAGCCCCACTGTGCAGCCTCATAGAGTACAAAGACAGAGAATGAACTTCAGAGGGTTTTAATGCCTGAAGAGAAGAATATGGACATTAAATTATCAGGGGAAAACAGCAGGGTGTGAAAAAAGAACCTTCTAAAGCCTGCGAAACGCAAACGTACATACAGGCTGCTTCTGACACGGAAACCTGGCCAAATTCACAGGCTCCTTTATTCTGAGCTTCACACTGATACTCCCGGTATTTGTGTGTCTGTCTCTGTGTGTGTGTGTTTGTCTCCGTGTAACTGAATGTACTGTACATGCACACACACGCTTTACTGTTTTAATTGGAATTTAAAGCAATAAGCCACCATAATACACACTGACGCGTTGGTTTTCTTGCATTGAAAATTGAAATATTGTAAATATGAGCAGCTCTTTTCTAAAGCTCGAAACCTGACAAGCAGGATTTAAATGTGTTATCAAGAAACCGACAGCGCGGCTCCTCTACTGTAACTAAGAGACAGACCTCGTGGACACGTAGATGGTAAACGACAAAAAATTCATTCCACTGTAGTGTGTTTCCTAGATCATAAAGTGTGCCTCTAAACCAAGACATCAGCTCGTACAGTGTGCACAAAGTCAACTCCTTCTTTTAGCTTTTAGAGAAAAATTCTGAGGATGATTAAAAAGGAAATCGTTTAAATAATATAAAATCCTTATTATAAAAGGCTTTCCGTTCCTTCAATCTGTTTTAAAATATCATACTGCTGCTATAATATATATGCTATAATAAATCCTCCGTAGTGACCATTTATTTATTGATGGTCTCATTTCACCTTTAATTGACACACTTTTATCTGGTGTTATTGGACAAATTAATAATAGTAATAATATTCTGAAATTGAGAAGCTGCACAAGTGGTCTCTCTCTAAAAAATAATGGAAACAATCTTGTCCCTGTGCTGGGATACGATGCAGACCACCGTCGTACAGGCTTCCCTACGATAAGGAAACACGAGACCGTGAGCGGCGCCGCTGCCCGCTGCGTTACGTCACGTACGGCAGTATTAATTCAAATTCAAACAAACTAACTCGTATCTTTGGTTTTACTAGTTAAATGCAATAAAATAAAACAATATGAGATTAGATTTTTTTTACTGAATAAATGTAGGTTTTTTTATGGATAAGACAATCAAGTGAGCTAACCGTAGCTAACGTTGGCTAGCGAGCTAATGCGCTCAGCTGGCCGTTCTAGTCGGACGCTGAGACCGAATTACACAACGCTGAAGCGAATTTCAAAACTTAAAAGGTTCAGGTCTTTTGAGAAAACGTTCGTGGCATCGGAACCAGAAGTGTTTATTTACATTTATTTATTAGCATTAGCAGCTGGATTGCATCCTGAAACATCCTGTTGATTTAACAAGAATGAAGTTGAATGTTATATTTCACACGTTGTTGCATTTAAACCTGTGTGTTTTAATTAGAGATACTGGTGACGGGACAGATCACGCAGCGTCACGAAGGACGTGAATATGTTTCTTCTTCTTCAACGTGGCTCCTCCTCTAAGAGACAAACCCTGTGGACACGTAGATGTTATTAGAGTTCTCTTCCCTAAGTCTTTTACAGAGAAATTCTACTGATGCTTAAGAAGGAAATCATTTAGATGTCAAATCATCTAAAATATTATTGAAGCTTTCTGTTTCTTCGCACCTCACAAGCCACTATCGTAAATCCTCTGTAGTGATATTTTCTATATTAATAACCTCATTTCATAAACAAATTTAATTTACGCGCTCTTGTCTGTGTTGTGTCTGTACCTGTGATTGACAGGTAGAGTTTCAAACTGGTCCAAAACAGCCTGAAAAAAAAAAAAAAAAAAAAAATAGGAAAAAAATAAATAAATAAAAAGCCGCCGTCGTGCGTTACGCGGCGGCGCCAACGAGGCCTTTGAGAGCCTCTCCAAATAGTCTGACTTTCAAAGTGAGCGAAAAATAAGTACAATGGGAAATAAAGGACTATAGCTAAATGAAAAGAATCACTCCTGAGAGTTACAGCTTCACACACACACACACCTTATTAATCTTTAATATCTCGTCTTGCCCTCCCTTCTCTCTCTCTCGTTCTCCCTCTGCAGTTTATCTCTTCCGAAGCAATTATACCCAAGAGGACCGAGCACATAGGACATGCTCCCACTACCTAGAGCAATAATATATCATTACATACTAAACATATAGCAGCTATGCAAACAGCCTTTATTGCTACTCCAGGGCGAGTGCTATTTATAAGCAGCAGCGCTCGGAGATCACTCCTCTGTATCTGCACTGCATCTTGTGTTGGTTTGATATTAGTTCAGATTGTTCTGCTTTTCATGAGTGTATGAAACGTCGAGAGAACGGTTGTCAGTTTGTCCAATTTGGCCATTTATTTTCAATTGCCTCATATTGACATTAGGGGGTGCTGGAATTCTTTACAGTCGAATGATAAGGAAGGAGTATTGAAAACTGACTGCACTGTGTCATATTAATTTGGAAATAAGCAGCGTTTATGTGTGTGTGTAT